>CAUYSK010038410.1:0-11423 GCA_963575035.1 Avahi laniger | reverse complement strand
CTCGCTGCTTCTTTGCAGTTTCGCACAGCCGATCCTGTGGGAGAGCGCCTCACTCGCGTGTGGGTGTCCGTGTTCTTCACCTCCCACTGTGGGAGCAGAGAGCCAGGAGGTCTCCCCTAATCCGCCATTTTTCTCCTCCCTTCCTTAACTCATTTTTAAATTGTCTTTTTGTTGTTGAGTTGTAAGAGATTTTCATATATTCTGGATACTAGACTCTTACAAGATATATATTTTGCAAATATTTTCTCCCATTTTCTCTCATTTCGCTTTCTTGATAGTGTCTTTTGATGTACAAAAGATAATGATACAGTATAACTTAGCTACGTTTTCTTTTGTTACTTGTTATATCTAAGAATCCTCTTGGAGCTCTTATAATAAAGAGATTCTTTATGCATCTTATCTTTGGCTATTCCATTAAACTTTTACTATAAAACTGATTTTTTAAAAATACACGAATTGTCCCAAAAGCATTGAGTAATAAAGCTGCACCTTCTATGGTGCTTTTACCACTAGATGGCACCATTGAGCACTTTAGATATAGGCAGCGCAAATACCTTTAATATAATGTTCAATGTAATTATGTAATATCATCAGAGAGACTGCTGGTGTTGAGTCTGAATAAAATTTCCTACCTTAGGATATGCTTTTTCATGAACTTGTTAAATGAAGAAACATATAACGTCTTCTGACATAAGGTTTCTGCCTTAGAAACGCTCTTGGTGGATGATCATAACTTTGTGCTTGCCAGAAACCAATGGAATATTTTATTTAAATACAGCAAATGGTAATATAGGCATCATCAGCTCAGAAAAAGAAGGCATGCATTTAAAGGTGAACCAAAGACCCACACAGTTTCTATGATCTCACGACAATATAAATTGAGTATCCACTGTGCCAGGGCACTGTGCTGGCTGTACGGATGTGAGTGAGAGGGAGGAGAAAGGGAAGAAAAGAAAAGAAAAGAAGGAAAGGGAAAGGGAAAGAGAAAGGGAAGGGAAGGAAACGGAAAGGAAAAGAAAAGAAATCAAAGTCCTGTTGTTACTTCTCTTTTTGACTTTACTGTAATCAGGATTACTTCTGATTGAAGATAACATTTCTCACTAAAGAAACTATACTATTAATTTTGATCAAAGTACACCACGAATCAGGAATTGTATGTTCACTCAGCTTCTTAAATCCTACCATAAAAATTCTAAACACTTTATAAAGGTGTTCAAGAAGTAACCTGTTGCTACAGTATATTTTACTTTAGCTATGAAACATATATTATCTCACTGGGTCATGAGATAATAACACACACTAATCCCAGAGTCTGTCAGTAAGCATGATGACGTGAACTTGGTTGTCAAAGCCTTACCATGTGAAGAATGAGTAGAAAATACCGAACTTCTGTCGATATTTTAATAGTTTTGAATTTAGATGTATAAACATTTCTTCACTTACGTTTAAAGAATGTCAATCAGAATTACAGATGTGCCATTATTAGTTGCCATTAAAGAGTTAAAAAATAATAATAAAACCACTGCTACTTGGTGAGAAGTAGTACCTAACTACTTATACTAATAGATTTACTTCCGACAGGGATTTGTGCCTATTGAACTTTTTTTTTAAAAGGTAAAGCTCTACTTAACACTAATAAATCCCAGTTTTTACTATACTAACAGTTCACAAGTACAAGAGCAGGGCATGGTGGCTCACACCTACAATCCTAGCACTTTAGGAGGCTAAGGTGGGAGGATCACTACAGGCCAGGAGTTGAGACCAGCCTGAGCAACTGAGTGAGTCCCACTGTCCACAAAAAATAGAAAATTAACCGGACGTGGTGGTGCATGCCTGTAGTGCCAGCACTCAGGAGGCTGAGGCAGGGGGATTGCTTGAGCCCAGGAGTGTGAGGCTGCAGTAAACTATAATGATGCCACTGTACTTTAGCACAGGGAACAGAGTAAGGAACAAACAAGCACAACATAAGTATATTTCAGTCTTGCCCTTTCCTCCTTCCCTGGTAGGTAAAAACTCCTATAGGTCTTTAAGAGTAAGGAAGATCCTTCAAATACTCCCTGCTTTTTATGTTCTAAGGTCTATCAGTTGTTCTCAAATTTAAGTGTGTATGAGGTTCACTGCAGAGTTTATTAAACATACGTTGTTTTAGGGCAGTGAAGCTATTCTGTATGATACTTTAATGATAATAGATGTCATTAAACATTTGTTTAATCTCATAGAATGTACAACACCAAGTATGAACCCTAATGTAAACTATGAACTTTGGGTCCTGATGATGTGTCAATGTAGGTATCACCCTGCTAGGGAACGTTGATAGTGGGAGAACGGAGTGCATGTGGGGGCGGGGGTATAAACAATCTCTGTGCTTTCTGCTCAGTTTTGTGTAAAACTAAAACTGCTCTAAACAATAAAGTTTACTAAAAAAAAAGAAAAATCAAAAAAACAAACAAAAAAAAAATAGAAACACAGATTGCTGGGCCCTACCACCAGAGTTGCTGATTCAGTAGGTTGTGGCGGGGGCCTGAGATTCTGTACTTTCTAATAACCTGCTGCTGATCTGGGGACCATACTTTGAAAACTTCTGGACTATCCAGTTCCTTTAGCTGACCAGGTTGAGCATTTACACAGACAGATTCTGGTGACCCTGCAGCAGCAGAGTGGCTGGAGGCAGAGAAGCCTACCATCACGGATCGCGTCAACACCACCAAAGGGGCTGTTAGTGTGGATGGAGCAGCAGCTGTTTTCAACCGAGAATCACGTTCTACTTCAGATGCAGACCAGGAAAGAGCTCGAGCTCCGAAATAAGCTGGATATGGGTTAGAGTCCCAGAGCTTTTACTTACCTGATCATTTTGATGGTTTTCTCATGTGTAATTAGGGAAAGTGGGAATACCACATACTCCACAGGACACAGTGAAGATTAAGTAAGATAACAGATGCGGCACAATGTTAGTCTCTTTTCTTGTCTTGCTTTAAACTCTTCAATGGATTGGCCACATACTGATAATTGTTAAAACTGGATAATGAGTATGTGGGGGTAATTATACTGCTTTTTTATTTTACTTCAGTGTATGTTAAAAATTTTCCGTAAAAAAGCAAAAAGAAAACCTGAATATCATATTAGGAAAATAAAGTGATTTCACAAATTTTTTTCCTATGGCTCCCACTGTATATTTTGAAAAGTCAAAATTCTTTAGCTGGTTTTTAAAGTCCTTTACAATCTAGTCCCAGTCTAGCTCTCATTAGCACCATCTCTCATCACTGTTCTCTGCTTTGTACTTTCCATTCCAACCACACTGAGTCATTTTGAAAAATGACATTCATTTTCATGTTTCCAATTAAGTTATTCCCTTGGCCTAGAATGTCCTTCCCCCCTTATCTCCCACTTAAATACTAGTAATGATGGCTAACACAGGCAACTAACGTTTACTAATGGCTTACCATGTTCCAAGTGCTTTATAAAATTGATTCGACTAGTTCTTCCTTAGCATTCCTCAGTCTTCCTCTATATGTTGCATGAGTATTATTGCAAAACAGTGGATTGAGTCTTATTCAAGACACATTGCCTAACAGATAGCAGATGCTCAAAAATATTTACAGAATAAATAAATGAATGCTTTACTCTAGAGTTAAGTACAGCAATAGATATGCACCAAATTAGTTAGCTGACAGGCAAGCTACACACAACATATTCTGGCCCAGAGAAAATGTAACCACTAATCATCGTGTACCGAACACAGTAAAGGCTTCTCTTGGCTTCGGCAACCCAAGTAAAGCTTAAGGAAATTACATTAGGTGTGAGGCAGCCCAAATGACTGAAAGCCCCTTTCAACAGAGATTAATTTTTTTTAAATTTTTTAAAAAATTTTTTCACCCTATTCAACACCTAGAATTCCCCGAATTTTAATAATCAACCTTTGTAAGACGGTGGTACTCAATAACCTGCATATGAACTAATTTGTCTGGTGGATAAGAATAAGATAGCTGGAGGCCTTCCAGTCTGGGTGGATTATTGTTAGTGTGCATAGAGTTAATGCAGGAGGTATGAAAATTAAAAAATGGTTGGAATTCAAAGCACAGGAAGTAGATGATAATCCTATGACTGGTTCTAGCCCTCTACCTTAAGTTAACCAATGATGGCACTTAGAGATGAAGTTCAAAGCAATTCTCGGTAGTACTGTTTTAACATGGTTTGTGATCAGAAGGCAGACTGCATAAATATTTATATGCATTTTGATTAAAAAGCCAATGATTAGAAATGAATCAAAATAGAATCAAATCAAAGAGCTTGAAAATACTTTCTACAACTACTGCATCACAGTACTTATGACACTGTATTCAAACCATTTATATATAGATGTCTGATTTCCCCAACAGACCATTAGTTCCATGAGAACAGGCAGCACTTCCTTCCTGCCTCCCTTCACCCTATCCTTAGCAGAGAAGGCCTCTAATAATTGAAATGAACTGAACTGAGAAGGGTGGGAGCTACAAAAGCAGGCCCCAGCTGTATAAGAGGGAAAGCATCAAAGAAACATTTTGAGAGTAAAGTAGAGAACAAGGCATTTATCTTAATTGGGTCACCTTTATTCTGATGAAAAAATATGTTGTGAAAGTTGATTATAAAATTGGGTCATTCTTGTCATACTCAACTAAATCAGAGTGAAGGGGCCAGGGGAAGAAAGCACATAGCATCTGCTCCAAGAATTAAATTTTCTATAAGCCCAGCTGCTGAAACTGCCTGTTGTATGTGATCTGATACCAGTATTATCTAACAGGTACTAGCACAACCTGTTGTGACTCTAAGACTAGTTTTACCCGGTGCTGTCACTCACCAATCAGAGCTTGCCAGTTCCCCAAAACTTTACTAGAGCCAATAAACTTTCTTTCAAAAGAATATGTAACACTTCTCCTTTTTATAAAACGTACAATCTTCTCTTTGTTCTTTAGACATATCAGAGACTACCCAGTCTGTGTGTATGCCCTGAATTGCAATTCCTCTTCCCAAATAAAATGGTTTAAATTTAAAGATCGTCTCTATATTTTATTTGATTTTTGACAATGTAATTACTCAATCTGACAAATTTTTTTAAATTTTTAATTTTTTAACCTCCCCTTACATCTTGCATAATAAGGCATCCAATAAACATTTATCAAATGGAATTATATAGACAAGGTCAGACGCCCACATATACACCTTCACAAAATCTTGTAATAGCATTCTGGGTCAATGCTAATTGTTTTGCTGTTGTTGTTTTACATTTTTATTAAACTGACTTACATCTTGACCAGACACTATTTCCCTCCTCTGACTTTCAAACCTATAAATCAAACTATCTCTTAGAGTAAACCATTTTCTCCTCCATCTGCATTGCTTTTTGTATTCCTAGCTCAGTGTGTGATGCTGTTATCCACCCACTTGCCTGTGGCAGAAACCTGGAAGTCAAGGTTTATTTTTTCCTCTGCCTCATCCTCCCACATCTAGTTAATTACTAAATCTTGTTGATTCTACTTCTTAAATATTTATCAAATCCAGCCCTTCTTCCTAATCTCTACAGCTATTAGCCTCTGGTCATTCTGTCTCATCTGGTTTATTGCAGCAATCTTCTGTTGCCCCCATCTACTTGTCCCTCTGACCCACCCATTTCCATACTGCAGCTAGGAGAATGTTTCTAAATTGTAAGTTTTACTTGACTGCTCAACACTGTTCATTGGCTACCCATCGTTTTTAGGAAAAGGTTTTAAAAAGTCTTCATCATGGACCACGTAATCTGACTTCGGCTTACCTCTTAAGCTTCTTCACTTATTACTTACTACTCCCCATTACACTTTCCTACAGTGCGTATTTTCTGGTTCCTCCAATTATCTTCTTTTGTCTCGGAGCTTTCACATAGCTTTCCTTTTGCCTTGGATACCCTCTGCCTTCTTTCCCTTGGTCTGGATCACTCTTATTCATCCTTAATATTTTCACTTCATCATTACTATTCTGGTTATCTCTCTTGGCTTTTTGCTCCATAACTCCTGATCATAGTGTATAACCGTGCGCTGCTGATGCTTGTTTGTACGTCTCTCCTTTTGGTTTTTAATTTCCATGAAGGGAGGTCTCATTTCTGTCTGTTTATCATTGCGTCACCACTGTAGTACCAGGTATGACATACATGCAGTGCTCAGTGAATATCTGTTCAGCAAATAATACACTGATCAGAATTCCCATGTTACAAACAATGAATAAACCCACATTTGAGCCCCAGGACTGAAAAGTAAGCCTAATGATGTTATATAACACTTGTAAAATTTTGTACAAGCTAGAGAAGTAACTGAGTTCACAAAATTTTGTTTAATGCAGTAGTTTTCAAACCTTTTTAGTAGTGGCATCTTTTTATGTGGAATCCCAAGACATAAAACATATATGACCTTTGCATGCCTTCTTCTTCCTTCTAGCAACAGATCCTGCTCTCCTGACCACAGGGGTGAACTTGTAGACCAAGCTAGTATGTAAGACAAAACCTGATAGCTCTGCCCTCTGCTCCCAGTTACTGGACAGGGATGGACACTTGACCTAAATTAATTTAGGCCATCCTTGGGATATAAGCTGAAAGATGAATCCAAAATGGCCTATAAAGACAAATTCAGAAACTTAGAATTCTAGAGTGTTCCACTGAATGTTTATTATACCGGAAAGTATAAATCCCCTGGAACTTGTTTGAAGAGGAAAATTATGATGACTTAGGAATTAGGAGAAAAAATGTGTCATTTTTCTAAGCATTTGATGCAATTTCCCCTAAAGTAAGAACTTTAAACAGTGGCCTCCTTATTTGGATCAAGGAAGGGCACAGATTCTCAGTCACAGAGTTATGTTGAAATTCCCTGTGTTTCCTTAATGCGGACTAGAAAAACAAACTCTTCTTTTCTCAGAGCAATGCACTTTTTTAAAATAGTCTTTGGTTAAAAAGTCAAGATGATGATAAATGTGAATTGTCTTAAAACCAAATCATGAAATTCTACAGTCTTCCTTTGCTGATGTTAGAAGAAAATACTGATTGCCTGTCATCTTTCTCAGAAGACTCCAAGCTGTACCTAACCAGGCTGCAAACAGAAAGTAGCTTTTTACAGAACTCTTTTTAAAGAATCAAAGTAAATACTGGGCTGCATGTGCAACACTGTAAATATCTTAATATGTGGTCGAATTTGTCATTGATATAAAGTAGAATTAGAAACATATCACCTAATTTTATACTTGGTTGTTTTATTTAAAATCACTGAGTTACTTCAGGTTCTATGAAAGAGTAAACAAACAAAGTTTCTGTCTGTGAATTATAAAACCAGGAAAGAATAAATTCAATACTGCTTTTTGTCAGAGTCCACATTATCCTCTTGAGTCATCCATTAACAAGCAGAGAAGTCAGATGTCTGGAAGAGGTTTGCTGTACTACTTATAGTCATCTGGTTGTGAGTGTGCTAAAACCACATAATATTGAGGTTGCAACCCCAAAACAGTATGGTCCAATATAAAGCCTTAAATCATTTACATTTGCATTCAAATCTCCATTCTACCACTTACTAGCAATGTTACTCTGGGAAGACATTGACTAGTCTTGAGCTTTAAATTCCTGATCTGATGGAGTCAAAAGAGTATGGTACTTGTAAAAGATGATTATTAAAATAATAAAGCTTAACTATTTCTATGTTCTATCAGAGAATTTCACCTATATCGTTTCTAGGACTACAGTATGGAATTTTGGTGATGGACTTGGTTTTTTTGTTGTTTGTTTTTCTTTTGAGACAGGTTCCCTCCTCTGTCACCCAGGCTGGAGTGCAGTGGTGCAATCATAGCTCATTGTAACCTTAAACTCCTGGGCTCAAGCAATCCTCCAGCCTCAGCCTCTTGAGTAAATAGGACTACAGGTGTGTGCCACCACGCCCAGCTAATTTTTTTATTTTTATTTTTAGAAATGGAGTCTTGCTATGTTGCCTTGAACTCCTAGCCTCAAGCAATCCTCCTGTCTTGGTCTCCCAAAGTGCTGGGATTACAAGCCTGAGCCACTGAGCCTGGCCAGATTTGGTTTTTGCGTTGGACTCTATTATGTACTTGAGTAATATAACCTCTGTTTCCATATCTATAAAATAATAATATAAAGTAATACTATCTCTTCATGAGGTCTGTTAAATAGATATTTTCTATGTACCATTTTAATTCCTTTATTTCTTTTACTACGTATTTTGAAGTTACCTTTGTAGTGGCTGCCCAGGTATCATAATTAACATCTTAATTTAAAGCAATTTGGTTTGGATTAATGTAACCTTAATTTCAATAGTATACAACAATTTTGCCCCTACATAGCTCCATTCTCTCCCTTTTCTGTGCTATTATTAATCATACAATGTTTTACAATTGAGCCCATCAATGTTTTACAATTATTGCTTTATGTATTGTCTTTTAAATCAGACTTTATGTTATTTACTCTTTCTCAGACTGGATAATCTCAACTGACCTTTACAATCACAGATTCGTTCTTCTGCCAGCTCAATTTTGCTGCTGAACCTTTCTAGTATATTGTTATTTCAGTTATTATATTATTTTTTTTTTTTTTGAGACAGAGTCTCACTCTTTTGCCCAGGCTAGAGTGAGCGTCGTGGCATCAGCCTAACTCACAGCAACCTCACACTCCTGGGCTCAAGCAATCCTCCTGCCTCAGCCTCCCGAGTAGCTGGGACTACAGGCATGTGCCACCGTGCCCAGCTAATTTTTTCTATATACTTTTAGTTGTCCAATTAATTGCTTTCTAATTTTAGTAAAGATGGGATCTTGCTTTTGCTCAGGCTGGTCTCGAACCCCTGAGCTCAAACAATCCGCCCGCCTCAGCCTCCCAGAGAGCTAGGATTACAGGCGTGAGCCACCGCGCCCGGCCCATTTAGTAATTTTAAAAGCTAAAAGTTTAACAGTTTGCTTTTGTTCACATAAAAATGCCCTGTTAACACTTCAGAAAAGCCACATCAGAATCCCTGCTGGCTTTGTGGAAATGGACAATCTGATCCTAAAATTCATATTGAAATTCAAGGCACACAGAATAGGCAAAACAACCTTGAAAAAGGAGAACAAAGTTCCCAATCTCAAAGCTTAATACAAGGCTACAATAAACAAGACAATGTGGTACTGGCACAAAGATAGAAATAAAGATCATGGAATCGAATTTATAAACCAAAAATTTTCAACAAGGATGCTAAGACTGTTTAATGAGGAAAGAAGAGTCTTTTCAACAAACGGTGCTGGTACAGCTTGGATATCCACATGCAAATGGTTGAAGTTAGACCCCTTCCTCACACCATACACAAAAAATTAACTCCAAATGGGTCATGTAGCTAAATGTAAGACCTAAAACTATTCAAAGAAAATGTAGGAGTAAATCTTTGTAAGTTTGGATTAGACAACAATTCCTTAGATAACAACACCAAAAACACAAGTAACAAAAAAAAATAGACAAATTGGATTCATCAAAATTAAAAACTTGCACACTGCACATGATACCATCAAGAAGGTGAAAAGAAAGCCGGGCATGGTGGCACACGCCTGTAATCCTAGCACTCTGGGAGGCCGAGGAAGGAGGATCGCTTGAGCTCAGGAGTTCAAGACCAGCCTGAGCAAAAGCGAGACCCTGTCTCTACTAAAAAATAGAAAAAAATTATCTGGACAACTAAAAATATATAGAAAACAAAAATTAGCCAGGCATGGCAGTGCATGCCTGTAGTCCCTGATACAAGGGAGGCTGAGGCAGGGAGGATCGCTTGAGCCCAGGAGTTTGAGGTTGCTGTGAGCTAGGCTGAAGCCATGGCACTGTAGCCCAGACAACAGAGTGAGACTCCGTCTCAAAAAAAAAAAAAAAAAAAGGAATAAAGTACTGATACATGCTACAATATAGATGAAGCTTGAAAACATTATACTAAATGAAGGAAACCAGTCACAAAAAAACATATATGATTCTGTTTATGTGAAATATCCAGAATAGGCAGATCCATAGAGGCAGAAAGTGAACTAGTAGTTGCCTAGGGCTAGTAAATGTGAAATGATTGATAATGGATATGGAGTTTCTTTTGGGGGTGCTGAAAATAGTCTAAAGTTGATTGTGGTGACAGTTGTACAACTGTGTGAATATACTAAAAACCATTGAATTGTATACTCCAAATGGGTGAATTGTATGATATATGAATTATATCTCAACAAAGTTGTTATTTTAAAAGAAGAAGAAGATTGCTGGAGTCACATTCTTAATTACCATGCTCAGGAATTTGAGATTTGTTCTGTAGATAAAAAGGAAAAGCCAAAGCTGGAAGGGAATGATTAATTCGGTTAATACACATTGAATGCTTACAACAGGGCTTGGCATATAATAAGGACTCCAAATATATTGTTGTTCTTGTTATTGCTACTTCACATTTATGTTTTAGAAAAATCACTCAGGCTACAATGTGAAAAATGGTTAAAGGTAGGGTGGGCAAGACTGAAGACTAGATTATTTGAGAAACGTTTGTCATCCAAGAAGGAGTGGAGGAAGCCAGAACTGTGGTAGTGGGGATAGATTTGCAGTACCATTTCAGGAAAGTGATTTGTTTATTGCCATACTAGGATTTTTCTCTCATTGGTTGGGATTTATTTTGCTCCCATTTTTCTTGACAGAAGCAGTACCACTAGAAGCCAGGCATCACGCCATGAAGAGCACGTGCAGAACATCCGCCGATTTCATGAATCCCTGCAGCAGGGAGAGGCAATCTTGCCATGTGATGACAAACTGACCACATCACCTTTGTCCTCCCATACCTCCATTCTGACTTCTCTAAGGTGAGGCTCTCTGCTGAGAAAAGATGCAGGAAACCATAGTGGGGCACAAGGTGTGAATGGGCAATGGCAACATGCGTTACTGCTTTGCCATCAGCTACCACCGCCCTGGGAGGGTTAGTAGAGGGCTCTTGTGCATGTCAGTGTCAGGTTGGACCCTGGAGCCTCATTGACTCCCTCCTGGATGAATCTGTCTCAGCTTGAGGCCTTCCATTCATTCAGGGGACTCTTACTGATCCACCTACAAATATAGAAACTTTCGGTTTTCACCAAGACTTAATAATAAACACCCTCACATCTGCATAGCCTCACATCCTCTTTACAGTTTACCAAGCATCATCCTACTCTCTCTTTTTTTTTTTTTTTTTTTTTGAGGCAGAATCTCACTCTGTTTCCCTGGCTAGAGTGAGTGCCATGGTGTTAGCCTAGCTCACAGCAACCTCAAACTCCTGGGCTCAAGCTATCCTACTGCCTCAGCCTTCCGAGTAGCTGGGACTACAGGCATGCGCCACCATGCCTGGCTAATATTTTCTGTATATTTTTAGTTGTCCAGATAATTTCTTTCTATTTTTTTTTAGTAGAGACGGGGTCTC
>CAUYSK010038409.1:0-114317 GCA_963575035.1 Avahi laniger | reverse complement strand
TCAAGTGATCCTCCTACCTCGGCCTCCCCAGTAGCTGGGACTACAGGCATGCGTCATCATGCTCGGCTAGTTTTTTCTATATATTTTTAGTTGTCCAATTAATTTCTTTTTATTTTTAGTAGAGACGGGGTCTCGTTCTTGCTCAGGCTGGTTTCGAACTCCTGAGCTCAAACAATCCGCCCGCCTCGGCCTCCCAGAAAGCTAGGATTATAGGCATGAGTCACCATGCCTGGCCCGTTGCCCATATTTAAATCACCAAGCCAGTTAGCCTGTCTAGATACAAACTAAAAATAATTCATAAAGAAAAGTAAAAGCATGCAATCTTTTTTCTCTGTCTACTCCCTTCACTGTGGAATCTAATACAATTAATTGACAAGACAAAATAACCCTTAGTCAAAGAAATTGGACCCCTATCTTACACAATACACAGAAATCAATTCAAAATTGGTTAAATACTTAAACATAAGACCTGAAACAGTAAAACTCCTAGAAGAAGACATAAGGGAAAAGGTTCTTGACATTGGTCTTGGCAATGATTTCTTGGGTTTGACACCAAAAATAGACAAGTGAGGCTTTATCAAATTAGAAAGCTTCTGCACAGCAAAGGAAACAATCAACAGAGTGAAAACGCAACCAAGGAATGGGAGAAAATATTTGCAAACTATCTGATAACAGATTAATTTCTAAAATATATTAGGAACTTCTACAACTCAATAGCAAAAAAAAAAAAAAAGAAAAAGAAAAAGAAAAAGAAAAGAAAATAGGACAAATACTTTATAATTACACTTACATGAGGTATCTAAAATAGTCAAATTCATAGAAGCAGAGAGCAGAATGGTAGTTGCCAGGAGCTGAGGTAGGGGAAATAGGAAATTGTACTTCAATCAGTATAGAGATTCCGTTATGCAAGATGAGTTAAGTTCTAGATATCAGCTGTGCAACATAGTACTTACTGCTAACAATAAAGTATTGTGCACTTTAAAACACGTTAAGTGGATAGTTCTCCTATTAAGTAGTCTTAACACACACACACACAAAAAAAACTGACAAAGGAACACAAACAAATTTTTGGAGGTGATGGATATGTTTCTTACCTGGATTGTTGTGATGATGTTGTGGGGGTGTGTGTGTGTGTATGTATGTGTGTGTGTATATATATATATACATATATATATGTCAAACTCATCAAAATATATACACTAAATATGTGAAATTTTTTTATATTGATTGTAACTCAATAAAGCTTAAAATAAATAAATATCTAAATAAAATACCTAAATAAATACCTAAAATAAATACCTAAATACCTAAATAAATACCTAAAATACCTAAATAAAAACCTCTGTCAAAGGAGGCAGATCGAATACTCTGTAAGCCTATCAATTTTTCCATAACTTTTCAATCAATATCATTTGAAATATTCAAGCACTATAAGCAAGTAAAATAGGCTTTACTTTCTCTAGTAATTAGTGCTTATAACTCCAGCATTTGTTTCAGTTAGCAACACTTAAATAATACAATAAATAACCACTTCGGAAATTTGAAATCCATTTGATTTACTTATTGAAACTCATTCTGCTTGTGAAATATATAAATACAAGTAAATTATATAACTAAAAACTTGTCATTTAACAAAACAAATTTAGTATTCAAATATAAGATGCCTTTATTTTGTCCCATTACCTTCTGAACGTCCTATGTCACTAACATATTTAAAAAGTGTTTGAATGACTAGATTCACCTTGCTACAAAAACTGTTTACTAATCAAATGCTTGACCTATAATCCCATTGTGTCACTGTTAGTGAATACTGCATACTCCAATACTTCTAGTCAATCAGTGTAGTACATATTATAACGTTCAGATAACTGTCCAGCTTATACTTTATAGAAGAATTACTTCTGGATACAGACAAAAAATAATGATTAACTGAAATTCATCAATTATGATAAAGAGAAGAAAATTTTCATTTATTAATGACTCCAAAGATATCTGTGAATGAAATAAGATAGAAATCTATATTAAAATGCTTTATGCTTTATCACCATATGGCTTCAAATCTTTACATAGCATGATGCAGGATTCATGGTTCTAGGCAAAGTAACTAAAATATAAGTAAAATATTAATATTTTTACATAATGCAAACCAAGGATGTTTTCTATGCTAAAACTGTCTTGGCCTTAAGAATTATAAAATAAAGTAGTAATAAATCGTCTGTGTATCTACCTGTCATAAAAACACACCTTCTTTCATTCTTTCCTTTAAAACTATTTTTTGAAGAGATAATTTATATGAACAATCTAAAAATGTACTTTATTTGAATAATTATCACAGAGCAGTAAAATAAGTCTTTTTATTTCTTATCTTCAAAACATTCCCAGTTGTGTTGCCTGTAACCAAAATAATATGCAATAAATCAGCAGGAACACTTAACGTTTTCTACATGTTGCATGCAGATACTCTGTAGTAGGTATCAGAAAGTGATGCTATAGCCACATGACGGGAATCAGAGCAGCCCATCCTCAAACTTCTTTATGTTTTAGAATTCACTCTTGTAAAATAAAAACTTGGAACAAGTAATTTTCAAAATACATTTTAAATTAAAAAAAATTTTTTTTGGAGATAGGGTCTCATTTTGTGGCTTGGCCTGAGGTGCAGTTGCGTGATCACAGATCACTCACTGTAGCCTCGAACTCCAGGGCTCAAGTGATCCTCTTGCCTCAGCCTCCTTATAGGCAGGACTACAGGTGCTCATCACCATGTTCACCTAATTTTTAAAATTTTTTTTTTTGTAGAAATTGAGTCTCCTTATGTTGCCTAGGCTGGTCTGCAACTCCTAGGCTCAAGCGATCCTCCTGCCATCTCCTTCCAAAGTACTGGTGGCCTTAGGCACTATGCCCAGCCTAAAGCAAATTTTTAAGATTTTATGAAGTCGGAAGACTATTTTTTCTTAAAAAGTGAAATAGTCTAACTTTAGAATTTGATAAGCTAGTGAAAATTTCTGCAAAATTCCTTTGTATCGATGGGAACAGATTTTCTGATAAATTAAATCTAAGTCAAAAACAACACTTCATAATCAAAATATCCTATTTTGCCTTGTTATAGAGGAGATACAATTTTTCAAAGACCAAATTAAACAATTTAAATTATAACCTAAACTGAAAGTAGCAGATGAATTTAATAATGCAGTATTAAAAAATAAATAATCATAGCTGGTGAATTTTAGTAAATACTTTGTTATCTTTATATTTTCTAGTAATCAAATTTAATATTGTTTTCTGACTGGGTGGCAATATATCTGTGTGTGTGTATATGTGTGTGTGCGCGCTTGTGTGTATATGTAGGTAAGCCTGTTTAAAATACTTGGTTTTCATTGATATCTAATTGTAACAACCTTTTTGTTTATTATCCTGTACATTCTGCCTAAACATTTTGAGTTAAATAATTTACAGCAATTTAAAATATAAAAAATAAACTGATATCATACCATGTTCTTTTTATCTTTTTTTGTTTCTTCATTAATATATATAAAAGTTACTTCAGATTCATTTATACTAATTGAAATGGGAAACTGCAAATGAATCTTTTTCTTATAATTTCTCTATTGCAAAAATACTCATAAATTTTAAATAATAATAAAATAATTTATATAAAATTACCAAGTGATATAAAATATTATTTAAATGTTTCATAATAGAAAAAGACTACCTAATATTGTAAAAGTTAGTCACATTTATTCATACACATAAATTTGTTGATAGCTTACTAGTGCCAGACCTTGTGCTAGATGATACAGGTACAGATATCAATAGGACAAAGATCTTTACCCCAGTCTACATAAAAAAGAGTCTCTAAAACCTAAAGTGAATGATTATTACCTGGTCTTTAACAGTATTACTAACAATACCATAAGTTAATAATCAAATGTTTTTTTACTTGTTCAGTGCTAACCTGGGTAAATTACTTTAGCATTTTAAACTTCATACTCTTCAACTGAAAAGTGAATGTAATAATATTAACTTCTTCCTTGGCTATTATGGGAATTAAATGAGCTAATGATCTGTGAAATGCCTCACACAGAATAACGTTCAATGAATTTAGTAGTAATTTTGTTATTTATTTCTAGCTCCAATAGGAGAGAAATATAAGCATAAAATTCAGTCGAATATAATGACCAAATATATACACAATAGGGTCACAAAGCAGTTGTTTTCTATTTGATAAAAAATATGTGTTACTATTAACAATCGAGTCAGGGATTATAGAGAAAGAGAGTGACTATGAGAAAATAATGTTTCTATTCTTCTTTCCTATGGATTCACTAAAAGGATTATTAGCAAAAGGAAATCACCCATGAATTAATGAGTAGCTATAATCTTGTGCAATTTCTCAATGCTACAAGTCCCAGTGGGGAAGTGGAAATACAGATCATTACGGAGGGCTCCAAAAAAGAAGAGTTAGGCAATTGCAAGGTAAACGAATAATCTTTCACTATTTAGAAAGAGTAGTCATGGTGAGATTAGATGACCTTTGGAGGTTTCACTGTCGTCATTTCCAGAAACTGACAACTAATTTTTGGTAAAGCACTAAGAGCAAAAAAGGATTAGGCACTATTTCTGGCCCAGAATGTCAACAATAGGCTACTGTTTCGTTTTAAATGATTACTTATCACTGAAATTACTTGAATGAAGGAATTTCATTTCTAATTATATATAATAAAAGATGGCATATCTGTATATCTACATGTATATATCTGTACAGTTCACTAATATACAACTAATAAGTATATCATTATGCGATATTTTACATGTTAAAGTACTTTACATGTTAAACATTTACATGTTAAAATAGTAAAATTTTGAAAAAAATTCAGTAAGATTTTCTCTTTTTGTATTATTTTACACATACAGTCACAGTCACTATTAACATTGAAATAAGTATTTAATTTTATGTGACTTATGGATTTTATTATTCATAACATTTTAAGTATACCTATTTTTGAAATTCTATGCATTTTTGCATAGAATGCATTTTATGAAGCAGAAAATTCCTGCTATTCAAATATTTATCTTTTTTGCATAACTGTGGTCAATATTCACAATATTGAGCTTAATCCGGGCTTTCAAAACTAATTCACCCAGCCATTTCTGCCTTACTGTAATTTGGTTTTACATAAATATCCACTCATATTAATGATTATTTTAAAGAACACTGTCACAGAATAAAAATCCTTTAGGAAATTTATAGCATGGTACTCTGGTAATTCTTCCAAAATTACAGTAAATATGCATTTAAACTACGCATACTAGAGGACAAAATGCCAAGTAGCCAAATATGTCCTTAAATAAATTGTTCAGAACTTGATTACTACCAACATACAGCAGAAAAACATAAGAGAGATCTGGTGTGGATTTCCATCTTCATGCAACAACCGCCTCCAATGCCATCACATAGGACCACTCTGGAGATATAAAATAATTGTGACTACTACGATTTACGAAGCACTTATGTGCCAGGCTCAGGGCTATCTACTTGAACTGCCATATTTGTTTGAATACTCTGGCCCAGCATGGTGACTCATGCCTGTAATTCTAGCATTTGGGGAGGAAGTGGAGGGAGGACGGCTTGAGGCCAGGAGTTTGAGATCAGCCTGAGTAAGAGCAAGACCCAGTCTCTACAAAAAACAGAAAAATTAGTTAAGCACTGTGCAGCATGCTGGGACTGTAGTCCCAGTTACCTGGGAGGCGGAGGCAGGAGGATCGCTTGAACCCAGGAGATTGAGGTTACAATGAGCTATAATGACGCCACTGCACTGTAGCCCAGGTGACAGAGCAAGACCCTTTCTCAAAAAAGAAAAAAATCGAGAAATGTCCTTGGGAATTTTACCTACTCTAATAATTCCACACTCAATATGATTAAGAGATTGAATATTTGACTAAAGCCGTATGAAACAAATTCAGCTCCTGAGAGGTATAATGTTTTGTTTGGTTTTCAAATAATATTTATTGATTTTCCACTATGACCTATGGATATCAGGAGATAAAGGCAACAGGTAATAATGACGTAGGTAAAGAATATTAGGGAAAATCTTACAGGTGGAGATGGTGAAAATATTTCATTTTTGGACATGTTGAATTTAATATTCTTATAAGATACACATGTGATACATTTCGATTTTGTATTTTATACAAATATACATCTGTGATAAGCCATTCTTACAGTCCTTGGTTTGTACCCTACTTGAACTTGTTTACAGTTCTAATCTTTTTAGTTCCTAAGAAATAGTAATATGCACTTGTTATTATATTAAAAGACAATAAAGATAAAATGAATTATTATTAATATTATCCCACTCCTATCTACCCTTGAAGTAATTAGTGTTTAGTAAGTGTCCTTTTATTGGTTTAATATTTTGTTTTGTTTTTAGTTTAAATTTAAGTGCACTTTTGCTTTTAGTTTAGCAATTTAATATTACATGATATTTATACCCATCATTTTAAAGTGAGTTTGGTTTTCAGTTCTGTAGCTCAATGTATGTATATGTTCCTGGAAAGCCAATTTGGAAGTAGATGTTAAGCAAATTCAGGATTATGCCATCAAATACGTTTGGCAACTCTGGGTTAAACATAGTTTTTTACCAAAGTACGTTTCAGATTCTTTTAATGAGCTCATGTTAATTTTAAATTTATGAGAGTAGATTCATTTTTATAGGATTTATCAAACACATCTGCCAAAGTTTTGGTTTTGATAGAGTGTCTCAAAGGGTCTTGGTTTTATGGACTTACACTATGAGTACATGAGCCCATAGTTTGTGCTTTATCATAGTATTTTAGAATCACAATTTAGCTTAATAAAATGATTCAGATAATTTTTACCTTTGTCTATGCCATGGATTAACAATCCTAGATTAATCGTTCCTTAAAGGAATTTAATAGTGAAACTGTCAGTCCCTGTAGTTTTTTGTTTTTCAATGGAGATCAAAAATATAACTTAAAATGCAACATTTTAAAAGTGCTCCATCCTGGCTCTTTATCTTCATTTAGCACTACTGAAAAACCCACAAGCATGCATTTTGGCTTGAGCACCATTCCTTCCACAAATCCACAAAAATCAATCTGCTTTACTCATTATTCCCTGGTCTTTAAGGACTTCCTACAAATCCGAACTTGAGACAAAGTACAGTCTATACAGGCCCACAATAGCCATACGGAGCACGGATAAGCATAGGGGAAGTTTCCTCATCCCACTCACAAGAAGCTTAAAGAACAAAACAGGTTTTTTTTTCATGAATAGTGAAATTATTTGAAATGTGGATCACGTTTGAGCATGCCAAACGGAAAAAGGAGGACTCAAAATTGTAACTCATTAAAAAAATTAAAATTCTACCTTTCTGTTAACCGGGATAGTGCTAAATATTATTAAGAATAATTTTAGTTAAAGAAACTATTCAAACACCTATGAAAAAATCTTAACCACATTAATTGGAAAAGATTAGGGCCATTTTACATTAAATATCTAGAGCCATGATATCTATCACATCATGAACTTAATTTCTAATTAACATTAGATATAAAAAGACTATCAAAAAAACCATTCTTTTTTGGTCTCATTTTAACTAAATAGTCCTCCATTTAGAAGAGCTAACATCTTAATTTACATATTTAAAATTTATTTCCTTCTGCATTTTCTCATCCACCTAGTGAAGAAGAATCAACAGGGTATAAGAAATTATCTAAGGCCGCAACAACCGGAGTGGTAAGCATTCTTTCATATATTAAATGTTTCACTTAAATGGATTCCACATTGCCGTTCTTGTAGAATATATTTATTACATTTCCTCTTCTTTCATTATTAATGATTTAAACTAAAGAATCTGCTGGACAGCCTTTGTAAATTTTTCAAAGACTCATCGGCCTGTGGGTCATTACTACTATGTATGTAAACGAAAGTAGGATTTTTTTTGGTTGTTCATGGTAGGAAGGATGGCACTTTTAATTGTGTAGTGTTTTGTTCCGTTTGAATTCCTTAGGTTATATGCTACACTAAGCACATATTCACATTCATTCATGAACACTTATTAAGAAATATGTACTGTGTCAATGTTGGAATGTATTTCTATGATTGGGAAGAAGTAGACAAAGAGATGGACAATGGGATGAAAAATGATTAAAATATATCAAACCAGGTGAAAATAAGGAGACAAAACTATTTTGGTTAAAGGCAATTAATTAATATTGTCAAGAATCAAGTAAAATCATCATCTCTTTCTTCTGGACATTTCCATTCTAGGAGACTCCTATATTAAGCAATTAAACTTTTATTGGGAAAGAAATAGGTATTCTGCTATGTCACCAACAGAAAAGCAATTATAGTTATTTTCGTATTTTTACAACAAAATGACATGGTTAAGGCAGAAAATAAAGGCAACATAATACTTTATTCTTAAGTATTTAACACCTATCTTCCTATTAATAAATGAAAATTTTTTTTTTATTTACTACTTCTTGCTTCCTGGAAAACTATTAGGATTTTCCTCTCCTGAAACTGTGATATAAATGCTCATAATATTATTTTTGCTCTGCTGTAGATCATATGCATTTGCAAAAGCTTTGCATTATTTGTTCACCTATTTATTGAGTGCTACTAAGTGTCAGGCACAGTACTCAGTACTGGCAAAGACAATGGTATGTAAAAACCAGCATGACTGCTTCCTTAAGGCAACTTAAGAGATTAGTGGAAGAGACGGAAAATGATGATTAATGACATATATAAAAACATACAAAGGAAAGCCCCCCAGAGCTATGACTTCTGGTCACAGTGAAATCTGACCTAATCAGGTGGGTCAGACTTCAATGAAAGAGTGATGCTTAACAAACACAGGATGAGTCAGGCTTTCAGACTTTATTTTGAAGAGAAAGAAGGAAGAACATTCTAAGGAAGAGGAAGATTAGCATGATGGATTAAGCAAAAACAAAACAAAACAAATCAAAAACCAGGACGCTTGGGCAGAGAAAAAATCATGGATGTAGGGTGAGAATGAAAACATAGGGAAAATACTGATCACGCGGAAATTCAGAAAAAATAAGGGGCTTTGTCTACATCCCGAGACACGTGTAATATTTTTAACAAGTATGTGGTGACACAGTCATATTTGTATGTCACAGAGGTCACTTTGGTTGCCATGAGATGAACAGTTTGATAGAGCCAGAGGGGATATGGGCAAATCATTTACAAGGCTGTTACTACAAAGAGGTTATGATCATTCAGATAAACAAGGTGGTGACTGAGAGGGACACAAGTAGACAGATTCACAAGGTGTTTAGGAGTAAAATCTGCGGGATTTGTTGGTTGTGTGTTGTGGAACAGAAGAGGAAGTGTTAAGAATGACTCCCAGCTATGTGGGTTGCCCAAAAGAATGAGGCAATGGTTGTTATTTCAGAGATGTGGACAAATTTAGGAAGAAATAAAAATTTGGGGGGTGTATATTTAGTTTGAGGAATCTAAGAGGAAATGTCACAGAAATATTTGGATACAAAGGTTGTAATTAAAGCCATAGAAACTGATCTAAGACAATTTGTCTATTCATAATTATCAACTTATTTGGAGGCATGTTTATAACCTCCAGGCAAAGAGAAAAAGTTGAGGCTTTGGCTTGACTCTCATCGCCCTCCACGGCCTTGGGGCCAAACTGTATAAATACAATGACAGTAAATCTTAATTCAAAATCTGCCAAATAAAAAAAACACTTACTAATTCCTGTTCTGTAAGATCAAAGGGGGTTGCATATCAACGAACACACTGAAAAAAGGATTCACACCACTGAAAGTGTGAAAATGTACTAAGGACAGGTCCAGTCAACCAGTTTGTGGAATCAGGTGACAGAACCCTCTGGCAAGCAGAAAGCGCTGTGAAAGGATCGCTACACCTAAGGAACCACTCACTTCCCTAAAGCATTAGGCTGCTATGCTCATCGTGCTCTTATAATCATAATCCAGTTATGCAAGGGAAGAAGTAATCAAACAATACTTTCTTGCCAACCACAGGCCTTGAAAAATATTTCTAATTTCCCTTATGTTAATTTGAAAAGATTTTGACACAGATTAATTAATTCATGAAACTGGCAATACCCTTGGTAGTAGTTCCTGATTGGAGTCTTTTACACGCTTATTAGCCATCCCTAGATTTTAAGCTGTATGGACACATATATACCGTGGTATATTTATACAATTACAGACAATGTAACTAAAATATATGATATATTCCTAGGTGAAAAATATAAAATAAAATGATAAAATTATGAGAGGGCCTAGAACTGATCTCTGAGGAACTACATCATTTAATGATGGTTTATAGAAGAAGATTAGCTTGCAAAAGACATGAGAGAGAGAGAGACAGAGAGAGTGTGTGTGTGTGTACCTATGGAGTGTATGTGTGGGTCTACAGGTGTGCACAGTTCACAGGCATACTCATGACCTCCATGCACATGTAAATGTTTCTTCATGTAAACGTTTCTCACTTTAATATTGGGAGCGGCTTACACTGGTTTTCTGAGGCCTACAGCAATATCAAAGGTCCCTTCTAAATATATCTTCGCTCCTTTCCCAGTAATACAATAATTAAGAAAACTTAACAGTTCCAAGGAACATATTTTTATTTATTCCTTTTTTTTAAAGCTTAACCTTCAAAAACAAAGAAACAAACAAAGCAGAATGACTGTTCTTTCATCTTTATTTGTACTTCCTCATTAGTTTACTTTAAAAAAAAAAAAAAGAGCTATTCTCAATAGTAAAAACTTCAAAATCATGACCAGTTCAAAACAACTTCTACTGATTGCAAAGACGACAGAATGAACATTTGCATTAAAAACTGAACTGTAAAATGCATTACTATAGTGCAATGTGACTAAACAATAGCATTTAGAGTAGGGCAAATAACAGAATATCAGGCCAGTGAAGGAAGCAAAGACAGATTATAAATTACTTTATATACGAGACCAAGAAATCTGCATTGTCTTGAAGACTCTAAAGGAACAAATGAAGAATTTTAAGCAAGAGAATGAAATCATTGGGTAGTACTTGAGGTCATTTATAAAAGTCTACTGATACCCAGAGTGATTACTACTGCCCCAAGCAGCAGCTATATTTACACTAGACTATTAGTCTCAGACTGAAAATCACTTTGAAGACTCTGCCCATACAAATCATCCTAGCAAAGTTACAGCTGTGACCAGGGGAAACAATGGACGTACAAAAGCCACTAAATTCAGTCCTAAAGCATTTTCTAAATTGTGAGCCCTTGCTTCTCTACAATTTAATTTTGATTTTGCTTAAAGTAGATAGCCAAGAAGTGATATAAAAATATTAGCTATAACCATTAATTCCCATTATAGGCTTAAAGATATGTTCACATTTAGAGTTGATAAAAATAAAATAATATATGTATCCATCCCAGCTGTCTTCAGAAAAGGTTTGATTTAATCAATGTATTTCTATTTTACCATCGAGAATTAGTAAATGAACATTCAATTTAAATGTCCTTGAAAATGTGAAATATGAAATGGGACCAAATAAATTTTAGCTAATTTAAGCTGATTTATATTCATTTAACATGTTCCCACAAGAATATTTTGCTAGTTACTGTCACATAACAAGACCAAATAGTCTTTAGCCAACATTTTCTGGAAATTAAATTAGACAGAAAATAAGGCTTTATTTAGTTCTATCAGAAATGGTTCAAATTTAGCCATTAAAAATAAAAGAGAAAGTAGAGTTTAACATTCTACTTCACATTATAAGCAAGCAGAATTACTGTCATAGCAAAAGTGACTCTTATTTTTATGCAATCATTTACATGAATTCAATTTTTAAAGTATAATATTAAAATGTCATGTTCATCAACAAAGAAACTTCATCATAATGATAGCATTTTTGCTTTTGTAATAATTTCTGCTTAAAATCAATTGAAAAATGTCTCCCTTCTAAGAGATAGGTAAATGAACTTATATTTATTTCATACAGCATAATATTCAAAGATAATTCCATAATATAGAAACACAATCGTATGTGAGTAACAACACTCTTGAGAAGGAGCTGATTGGTTCATTTGAGCACTGGACTAACCTTTTTATCAATGGTTTATTTAATTGCTTATAAGCTAATGTCTAATATGTCAGTATCTATGTAAAATGATCGTAAGTAAACAACTCCTTTTCACTGGAAATTACAACTGTTTTTCTAATCAATGATACTGTTCAAAGGGCAGTTCAAGAAGGTCAATGACACATTCTAAACTAAAGAAACTTTCTGGAAAACATGATTTGTGTTGACATTTACCTAATGAACATTGCTCCTATGACTTTAATTTTTAGAAAATTTGAAAGAGATTTACCATATCAGATTATTAAAACTCAAAAAAGAGATTAGACTGGGAATTAATATTGCAATTAAGATACTACCATCCAAGAAAAATTTTTATTCTATATTTTTTTGCATGCTAAAAAATTAACTAAGCCAAAAAAAAGTGTTTTTGAAATCCAACATGTACAATAAATATGCTGAATCCTTTAATTTTTCTCACCATGAGACTCATTCAGCTAAAAATTTCATTTAACAGACATTATCCTAATTCCATTTAAACTCATTCTTAGCAATTATCAATGTCACAGAACGGCAAAGTTTTGATGACACTGCATGAAGGGTCTGGGGCAAGCTGGGGAACCGCAGCTCGCTTTCTAAGCAGTATCTTGGTGCAGAAAAGGTCAAAAACTTGACCAAGTTTCACTCCACTCGTAAGACACAGCACTAAGGATATAACAAAGTTTTTCATCATTTCCCCCCAACTTTGTAGAAGTCAAATAATATAAGTCTTCCCTGAGAAATTTTTGAAATTAGACATGTCTTCATTTAAGAGAAAAATCGGTTAGAAAGAAAGTTACCTAGGAACACTTTGTTCATTCAGGCACTAATTTCTAAGTCCTCTGGACCGAAAGGAAACCAGATTCACTATCTAGTGAACTAAATGACTAATAGTTATTTAGCTATTCATTAACTAGGAAGAATATTTCAAATAAAATGAAATTTGACTAAGCTATGTTGTCTTTCCTCAGCAAAAAATTTGTCTACAGTGTCTTCCACTTATACAATATATACACTTATAAGAAGACTCACTTATCAACAATCTTTTTATTACAACCTGTCTTTATCCATCTGAAATGTAAATCTCTAAATGTTCATACATGCTTTAAATACCTGTGGCATGGTTTAAAGCATGGCTAGTAGAGGGGAAAATGATAGTTTATAAATTGTCCTGATTGTCAATTCCTTTGGATGTAATCGAATTTAAAATAAAAAAACTTGTATTTTTCCTTTCTCTTACATTTCCATCTTCAATTAAATATTTTGCCCCAAATGTACTATACAAACTCAGTTTCATTTCCAGAATATATTTTATATAAATAAAAGAAACAAATTAATTTTTGTTAGAGGCAAATGATTAAAGATAACAGAGGAGGCTAATGTACTACAGAGCAACTGGTGATAGACGGTGTAGCAGTATTTTTAAGATCCTTAACTGAGTTGTCAAAAAAGGTTTCTTTACGTATTTAACACATGGTGCCGAGACCTAAGGGAGACCAAAAGTTAAGTGAAGAACAAGCAAGCCAGAGGCAACACTTAGTTCAAAACCCACAAATCCAGGCCGGGCGCGGTGGCTCACGCCTGTAATCCCAGCTCTCTGGGAGGCCAAGGCGGGCGGATTGTTTGAGCTCAGGAGTTTGAAACCAGCCTGAGCAAGAGCGAGACTCCGTGTCTACTAAAATTAGAAAGAAATTAATTGGACAACTAAAAATATATAGAAAAAATTAGCCGGGCATGGTGGTGCATGTCTGTAGTCTCAGTTACTCAGGAGGCTGAGGCAGAAGGATCGCTTGAGCCCAGGAGTTTGAGGTTGCTGTGAGCTAAGCTGACGCCACGGCAATCTAGCATGGGCAACAGTTTTATTTTTTGTATCAAAAAAAAAAAAAAAAAAAAAAAACCCACAAATCCAGATTCATCCTAACATCATCAAGGCACAAAAAGAAAGCCCTGGTGAGAAAGCTTACTGATGGCGAGAAAGTACAGTCTAAGTTGCTCAGAGAGTTAAGTATTGCCAGAGAACAAAGATATCAGCAAGCGGATAGGTCATCAAAGCAAGAGACAACAGTTGTTAGACAGGAGCAATGACAATGCAGATAAAGAGGTGGATGGAGAGATTTTGGAGATAGAGCCAACAGGGTTTGTTGATAGATCAGATGTTCAATGTGAAGAAAGGAAAGGAGTCTGGATGCTCCAAGTTTTTTCACTTTTTTAAGGGACTAGGTGAATAATTGACAGAGAAGAAAGAGAAAACATTCTCTGGAAAGAGAGAATAATCAAGAATGTTGTTTTAAATTCCTGAAGTTATTGGCTTATAGATGGTCTTGGAAGCCATCAGCATCTATGAGTTCACTTAGGCAGATGGATAAGACAGGTCACCGGCAGCAGGGAGAACTTTGATAACCTCTCTGACTCTTAACAAAGCTCTGGAAAGAGAATAACGTTGGGAAAAGTTAAGTGAAAGTGTGTATTATTCTTGTACTTCTCTATATTTTCTAATTTATCTCCTAGGATAAAGTTGAACCTGGTAAAACACCATAATTTGTACCAAAACACATTGTCCCCTGAAAGAAGAATTACTTTCAAACTACTGTTAAGCCTTTATATACTTGGAAAAGAAGACAGGACATGGTAAGACAAATCCAGACTCATTCCTGGTGAGCCACTTACTTAAAAAATTGCTTAGGCCGGGCGCGGTGGCTGATGCCTGTAATCCTAGCTCTTTGGGAGGCCGAGGCAGGTGGATTATTTGAACTCAGGAGTTCGAAACCAGCCTGAGCAAGAGCGAGACCCCGTCTCTACTAAAATTAGAAAGAAATTAATTGGACAACTAAAAATATATAGAAAAATTTAGCTGGGCATGGTGGCGCATGCCTGTAGTCCCAGCTACTCGGGAGACTGAGGCAGAAGGATTGCTTGAGCCCAGGAGTTTGAGGTTACTGTGAGCTAGCATGACGCCACGGCACTCTAGCCAGGGCAACACAGTGAGATTCTGTCTCAAAAAAAAAAAAAAATGCTTAACTCCTTCTTCTGACCTCCTTTGTCTCCTCTATAGAGATATTATTAATATATACTTCATAGTGTCACAGGGCTATTATAAGAATTAAATGAGATAATACAAGTAAAACTCTAAGCCAATAGGCAGGAAGTCAACGCTATTTGTGCATTATAAAAATTTTATAAGAATAACATATATTGTGCTTCTACATTATATATAACATTCTACATCATTTTGCCTATAGAATAAAATTCCTGAGTTCTGCAGTGGGGAAACATTAATTCCAACAAGGAACATATATTTTTTTTTCTTTCTGATAAAAAGTGCTTATTACATCTCTCCCTCCACCTCAGCTGCCTATAAGCTTTACATAAGGTTTACACTTAATCTCTACTATGCTGATTTGTCTTTTTTCTGTTTGTTATATCAACCCAATTTAATTTCTATTTTTAAAACTACCTCAAATCTTTTGTTGAAGTTTATATAATATTTTGCTCTCTCTATTTGATGAATGAATATATTAAGGCTCAGGGAGGCTATCGTTCAAATAAAGTCACATAGCCAGGACACAGCCAAGACATCCTCGAATCCAATGGCTTTTTTTTTAACATAACATCACTCTAGATAGCTATATATAAACATGCTCCTGTGAGGAATAAAACCTAAGAACAACCATTTTGCTAAAGTAGGAATATCTCCTCTAAATTATGGCAATAAAAAGACTACATTATGTTTGAATAGCACCTTATAATTTACAAAGTGCTTTTATATAAATTATGTTGATCTTTGTCATTATTCAGCACTGGGCTGTGTTTGAATTTATAATTATAAAATAGGAAAGATTTTGAGAAAGGCAAACAAACAAACAAACAAAATGCTGGGGAGAAAAGAAAGACTGAGACTGAGAGCTCTCAAATGTCCATATAAAAGATAATTACAAAGCAGGGAATTGAAGTGGTTTTCCACCTTCGCAGTAGGCACATCAGAGAGAACAATCTCATATGAAATTCAAATGAGATATTTAGAACATACTAAAATCAATTTGCTAACAAACCAGGAACCTAAAAATAAATACCCAAAACTTATATATAAAAACATAACAATCTATAATAAGTATCCAATGGGCTAACAGACGAGGACTATAAAAAGACTATTAAGTGGCTGGATTATTAGGAAAAATCAGAAATATTCTCTATAATATTTGCATAGCAAAATGATGGTGACAGTCTATATAACCCGGGTACATTAACCTGGGTAGAAGAGAGCATCAGTTTAAGCAATGCATGTAGGAAAAGGAGACATGCTAACATCAATCTCTCAACACACTCTGAATCAAAATGCTCTAAAATCATTGGCAAAGATTATGGGCCAGAAAGAGCTCAACCTATAATATGGTGAAATAATTTAGAGAATTTACTAATAGGAAATTATGAGAAGAACAGCAATGAATCATTATTTTCAGTATAAGAATTCTGTGCTCAGTTGAAATGCCAAAGTGTCTAAACAATTTCAGGAGTTAGGTAACAGATGAAAAATTAATAAGAAGGGAAAGACAGGAAGAAAAAATAAGGAATTTTAAAATAGAAAAAAATAGAATTTATTGTTTTTTAAAAAAGGTGTATGAATTCAACATGGATTTTGTTGCTTGATGGTAGGAAAATGTGCTTATAACAATAAAAATGTACTATCAAAGCTCTGACATTGACTATAGTTTAAAATAGACAACCATCTGGGTTGGACGGTATAGAAAGGGCTATGTTTGGAGAAGTGGAAAATAAAAAAAAAATTCTTGAATCCATTTTAGTAATAGGATTCTTTATAAAAATCTTCTGCTACAATTACATTTTTATTAAGTTTTCACTGCATTTTCACTAATTTTTACTTTGTATATTTTAATGATCAAGTTTTTTGGACACATAGGTGAATGAAGATGGTATCTCCTTATAAACTGTGCCATTTATTCTTATATAATGTCTCTCACTACCCTATTAAGGTTTTTGTTTTGTTTTGTTTCTGACCAGAGCTTCCTGATCAGAGCTTCCACTTTGTCATTGCTACTCGCTTTCTTCTATCCTTTGATTTCAATGATCATCTACATGTATGCAGAGGATTACCAAATTTACAGTTCTGCCCCCAACCCCTCTCCTGGACTCCAGGCTCCTATAGCTAAATGGCTAAATGTCTAACATTTCACCTTGGTTTTCTAAAAGGCATCTCAAACATATTGAAAATTTTATTTCTCTTCCTTTTTATGTTCTTTTCTAGATGTTCCCAACCTTGTTATACACAGCATCGTCATTCACACAGTTTTCCAGAATACAAACCTTAAAGTTACTCTTGAATATTTTTTTTCTTCTCACATCTTACATCCAATTTGCAATTAAATGGTTTCACTTCTGTCTTCAAAGATTGCAGATCCAATCACTGCTTACTGTCTTGCTACCATTCTAGGTCAAGCTTCCATTAACTTCTTCCTGGAGTCCCACACTACTTCCAGGCAGCATTGCTGCTTCCGTCCTTGTCTTCCCACAGCTATCCTCCATGTAACAGCTGAAGAATTTTCACTAAAATATCTGTCTGAGCATGTCCACAAATAAGTAAGTAAAGCTTCCGTCCCAGAGCTTTGCACTGACTGCTCCTCTGCCTCATACACTCTTTTTCCGGAAATATGCATGGGTCACATACTTATTTCATTTATTTCACTATTCAGATTCCAATTCTTTAGAAAGCAGTTTCCTGAGCATCCCAGCTAAAAAAAAAAAAAAAAAACACAGCCTATCTGCCTCTATCCTCTTCTCAGATTTCTCTTCATTTTTTTATTAACTGACATTATTAATATCTAATATATTTATTTGTTTATTGTCATTATCCCTAAGTTAAATAGAGACAGGGATCTTGATCATTTTAATTACTGCTCCAACGCTAGCACCTAGAAGAAACTCAAAATTATGTTGAATGAATTAATAAATATTAATATTGTTAGTCATCTTTGCATTTTTTGTTAGCCCTTTACAAAAGTTCTTTACCACTTTAAGTATACTTCTTATAAACAGTATTCATTTTTTTACTCTAACAGACATTTTCTTTTTCAATAGAAAATTCAGTTCCTTAATATTTGGGAAGACAGGAGTGTTGATGTTTCTTATTTTGTTACTTAAATATTATTTATGTTCATTATTGTTTTTCTTTTACTTTGTTGTTACTCATTTTTGCCCTTATTTTTATGGGTTTGATAAAAAAGATATCACTTTTTTTCTGTATCACCCATTATAAATCCTCCCAAATAAATCTCTGGAATACTATTTATTATACTTTTCCTAGCTTCCCTTCCCCCATCTCCCAGGTTTGCTCAGAAAATTGAGTTCTTCTGTTTAAGACATTTGTCAGAATTATCTAATAGGCAAGTATTCTCGCATTGCAGTTATATTATCCTACAAAATAATACCCACGTAGGTTTAAATTCACACAGACTTAAGAGAGGCTTTTATTTCTGCAAGATTTTAAAAGGTATATAAAGCTCTGTGTGTTTCTGGTAATAACCACCACTCCCAGCTACCACCCCATCATTACTTCATTGCTGCAAACTGCCTGTGAGATGCATCTGGAGAAAGAAACCCTGAGACTGAAGACCGACCTTTACATGAAAGATGATGATTAATGCCATTGTCTCTCATTCTCATTACCTCAGTCACCACTAAAGTCTAAAATTATACACTGTATCTCTGTTCCACAGCTCTCAAAGCCCTCTAACTCAGTGGTCCCCAACCTGTTTGGTACCAGATGCAGCTTAATTGCCACTTGCCACTCACTGATAGGGTTTTGATATCAGTCTGCAAGCAACTGATTTATTATGTTCTCTGTGCAGTCAAACCGCTCTGCTAATAATCTATATTTGTAGCCACTCCCCAGCACTAGCATCACCGCCTCAGCTCCATCTCAGATCATCAGGCATTAGATTCTCATAAGGAGTGCGCAACCTAGATCCCTTGCGTGCGCAGTTTACAGTAGGGTTTTCTGTGCTCTTATGAGAATCCAATGTCTAAGTTGACAGCAGGCGGAGCTTATGCGGTGATGTGAGTGACGGGAAGTGGCTGTAAATACAGACGAAGCTTCACTCTCAGGACATCGGTTCACCTCCTGCTGTGCGGCCCAGTTTCTAACATGCCACACACTGGTACCAGTCCGCAGCCTGGGGCTTGGGGACCACAGCTCTAATTTGAGGAACTCTTCCATATCTTCTCAGTTTCTATTCATGTAGATGATTCCCCAAACTGATTGCCTTCAGTTCCATATTAGCTTTTGCATGCTCAGCTCTGTGCTGCAAACTATGTCTGCAAAGTAAAATTTCCCAACTCCCTTGTCATTTGACTTCAGGTTAGATTCTCTCAGCACAGAGGCACTCCTGGCACACTGGAATACAGAAGGAGGTGTATTAGGGTTCTCCAGAGAAACAGAATCAATGTTCTATATTTAAAGATATTTAATTACAAGGAATTGGCTCACATGATGATGGAGGCTGGTGGTGCAGGAGACCCAGGGAGGGCCAGTGTCACAACTGAAGTCTGAAGTCAACCTCCTGGAGAGTCTGGGGAGGGTGGGTCTCTCAGTTTTATTCAGGCCTTCAGCTGATGAGGTCCACCCACATTATGGAAGGCAATCTGCTTTACTCTACTAATGAAAATGTTAATCTCATCAAAATCCACTCTAGCAGAAACACTCGGAATGTTTGACCAAATATCTGAGCATCCTATGGCTCCGTCAAGTGGACAAATAAAATTAACTATCACAGAAAGTGAGAAGCTGTTTTTGCCTATTTTTTCATCTTCTTTCAGCTTTTTAGGCCACAGCTGATGTGTATGGACTCCTGGCCTGTGCTCAGCATGTCAGAAGAAGGCATTCAAGAGGCTGCAGCAACCAAAGCTCTTAAGCTCCAATCACAGGGGGGGATGTTCCATACCGTCGGCACTGTGGCACTTGAGGACTTTGGCTCAGCTGGTTGCAGAACCACTGCTGGGTGTCTTCTGACTCCCAGGATCCTCCAAGGTCAGTGATCATGTAGCTCCTGAATTCTTGCAAGGCAGCAGCCATGATTCCTCCAACTTCACCATTTTCACTTTCATTACTTTAGTTTAGAAGAGGGATAACCTCATATTCTCATTGTTGTTCCTTCAGAACTTCTAATAGTTTTGTAAACAATTCTCTTTTTTGATAAACAGAGTGAATTTTGTTTTCCTGGTTGGACACTGACAGAAACAGTCTGACCTTTCAGATTGTTTGTTTTAATATTTTCACATTAAATGATCTTTTCTTCCTCTATGTCTTGATCACCAAAACTCCAGGATCATATCTTAGATTATGCCATGTCCAATGAGGGGATCATTCAAGTGTCTCCTCAAATGTTATTCCTGAAAGTCTTCTTTCACCAAACTATATAAAATTATACCTTCTTCTCCTCCCCTATCCATTTATTCTGCTTTGTTTTTATAGCTCTTATCAGTATTCAACATAAAAAAATACATACTTGTTTATTTACGATTTGTCTCCTATCTGCCTATGCCCAAACGTGATAGAAACTATGTGCAAGCACTGATTTTGTCTACTTGCCTATCTCTATTTTTTGCCCTTAAAGGGGTTCTGGAATGTATTAGTTTCTCAGTAAGTGTTCACTAAATAAATATATTGCATAATTCACAACTCATATTCTCTCTTCATCTTTCCATATTTTATTATTTTTCCCTGAGTATTTTCTCACATGGAGTATGCACTTTTAATTCTTATATTTCCTAAAATAGTTTCCTTACACCTCTAGAGGTAAATATAGAATTCTTAATTTCAGGCCTTTTCTCTCCGATGTCTACCTACAGTTTTCCACCATCTTGGAATTTCCAGTACACCAGATAAAATGGTTGTTGCAAATGTATTGATTTTCCTTTAAAAATGTATTAGTCCTCAATTGCTGCTGTAAAAAAATTACCACACACTTAACATTTAAAATAAGACAAATTTATTTTCTCATAGTTTTGAAGATCGGAAGTGCAGCTGGTCTCAGCTGGTTTCTCTGCTACAAGTTTCCCAAGACAGAATTCAAGGCGTTGATGAGCCAAAGCTCACTACTAGAGGTTCTGGGAGCGAATCTGCTCTCAAGCTCACTCAGGTTGTGGGCAGTTCAGTTCCTTGTGATTGTTGGACTAAGGGCCTGTTTCCTTCCTGGCTTTTGGCCAGGAGTAATTTCGGCTTCTGGTAGCCTCCTACATTCTTTAGTTTGTGGTCTCCTTCAGCTTCAAAGCTGGAAATGGGCAGTCAGGTCCTTCTCATCCTTCAGATCCCTCTGACTTTCCCTTCTGCCTCATCTCTCCTCAGGGTGCACCTACCTGACCCCAGCCCCAAAGTTTTCTTCTGTTAAGGGCTCATTCAACTTTAGACCTAAACTGACCTGTATAATCCAAGATAATCTCCTTAATTTAATGTCTGTGACCTTAATTACACCTTCAAAGTCTCTTTGCTATCTAAGTTACCATATTCACAGGTTAAAGAGATTAGGATACAGGGGCCTATCTGCCTATCTATTATAAATAAGCAGTATATAACTTATACGTAAATAACCTGTTGTTTTCTTACTGAAAGTTTGAACAAGTTTCTCTTTGTCCTGGGCATCAATGTTTTAGCAGAATTTGCTGAGATGTATTTCTTTTCTCATATTGTAATCTCCAGTCTACTTTTCTCTATCTTTTGTCTTTTCTCTTACTGACATCTATAGTACTGATTAGGTATTCCAATTATTGTTTGTTTTTCCTACTTTGGTGGCCCCCTTAAATGAAGTATTTTCTTTTGTCGGCTCATTGAGCAAGTGGTAGCAGTCCTGAGGAAAGTGGAGAGGTCTTTGCTCCTGGGGACCAGCAGTATACTGGCTGTGAGACCCTGGCTGAGGCAGAGACCTCTCTGACCCTGCTCTATTCAAACTTCCCACTCTCTTTAGGTAGAGAGGTCTCAGCCAAGCTCTTTAGTTCTTCTCCTCTTTAGCTCTTTGGAAGCCAGGCAAACTGGCCAAATTCATCTCAGCAAATGTCCACCTTCCATGGATCTCCAAGTTTAAACTATCCCTTGGATCTAATTCATCCGTCCTCACTCAAGTGCTTTTTTTCTAGTCTCAGACTCTCCTATTTCCCAAGTCACAGAAAATTTCCCAAGAGCTTTCTTCTTGGCACTTTCCTGCCCTGCCTCAGGAGGCATGGACAGGTAGAAGCTGGTAGGAGAAAAAGAATGTTTTAAGCAGACTTCCTCCTGGAATCTTTCTTGCCCTTTGCCATATCTTACCTTTCTTGTACCGCACTTTAAGTAGATCATGCCTACTTTTGGATTAAGTATGTTTAATGATCCATTTTGTCTCCACTTTTGGCTTATTGGCTAAACCTCTTTGGTTTTTATTTTAATTTAATTTTATTATTTCATTTTACGCGATTGCTTCCAAGCCTTAACATTTTATGTATAGTGTAAGAAATTAAAACAATAGAATTCCATTTGTCCCATCTGTACTATCGTTGTCATACATTTTACTTCTACATATGTGTTCTTCCTCTCATCATCAAAGCATCTTTCTTAACCAGCTCCAGATTTTGTCTTTCCATTTTCTGAAGTCAAAGTGCCCTCAACAATTCTTAAGTCTTAACTTAGAGTCCTTATTTTATGCCCCCTTGTCTCCTCTGCTAACTTGCTAATAGAGGAAGACATTATTGGGGGAAATTAAATTTTACCTTCTCTGTGGTCCATCATCACTTTATTCATATTGCTAGTATAATACTCTGCTTCAAGATTTTCCCAAAACATCATAAGATTTTTAAGGTCATATACCAAAAATGTTCATCTCTGTACACATAATTACTATCAGACATATACCAAGTGTTTAACACACATGTACTGAATTACACAGACATACCAGAAACATCTTACAGAAAAATTACCTAAAAGCCCTCAAGATGTAAAGAGACAATTATATATTAGTGTGTGATTATGGGTGTTTATGCAAAAAAGTACAATTAATCGTCTTAATACAAGCTTTCTGAAACTAATTCTTTTAATTTTCCAGTGGAAGGAATTCATTTCTCAACTGATACCCCAATCAAAAAATGAACCATTTTCTCAACAAAATAATTTTTTTACTCCCAACCTTTGTAATCAATATTTATTTAACACACACTTATTATGTACTTTCTTCAAGCTGCCTGATAATAAAACCAATTTTTAAAAGGATATAGAGTAGCCAGTTTAGAAAAGAAGGATGGAGAATCAGTTTCATGCAACCATAATGTCTCCCAAACAAAACACTATTCTCACACTAATAATCTAATAATAATGATAATTTATTGGTTCATAGAATGAATTATGTTCTCTACTACTCACTATTTATATATTAATTCAATGATTTTCACAACAATCCTATGTGGTATTATTATCCACATATTGTGTACCTCAAACTGAACTGAACTTAGAATACTTAAATGATATGAAATTATAGTCACTGAATTAATGAAAAAGACATAATATGAGCCCAGGACTACATATTTCCATAGTTTATGATTTTACCATCATACCAAAGGGCAAGCACACCTTAAAGCTTACTGAAGGCGGCAACTCTCTGTAGTCATTTTGGTGTGACAACTGAAGTTATCATGAAGACAGAAATTGAGACAGTTCATTAATAAGTGACAGAAAATAAGATAATTGGATGAAATGCACATGGTACATGGAAAAGGTTGAGCACAGACCGAACCAGAATAGAGCCTTTATTATTGATTGGGAAGCTATTTTTAGTCAAAGTTTCTTACCCATCATTCATAAGGAGGAGCCAGCAGTTAGCATAATTCAGAGAACAGCCTGTCCTGACCTGGAGGGGTTTGTACTCAACTGCTGCCTGAGAGCACAGGGGAGAGGGCCCCCAGGGGAGTCCTGGCCTCAGAGGGCACCATTCGCAGTGGGAAACCCGAGCTCTTTGTGGTGATAAGAACCAGAGCCAGAAGATGAAGCCCTGGGCACTTGGAAGTTTTATGGAGTTTTTCAAGGCAAAGCTCCCAGGGCAGATGATTGCCTGGAGTAATGAGACTCCTCACCTTACTCCCCATCTCAGCCCCAACCCCCACTGGGTCAAACCTAGCCTATTGCAAGGTTATATACATTTTTTTTAATATATACGAAATAAATGTATAGGTGTAATATTCTCAGTCCTGAGCAGGTGACTGCTTCATAAGAAGGCAATATTAAAAACCAGAAAATAATACAGACACTGAAAACTATACTAGGTTAAGTATACATTTCAAATATTAAAAGAATTTACATGAATTACATACACTTTTTTTTAAAGTTTCAGTGTTAGTTTTTTGTTTTTAGAAAGATGTATTTTATTTTTTAAACTATTTCAAGATAATCTCATGAAGAATGTTGGATTTGAGTTAAGAAACGGCTGCAAGGGTTGCTTCTTTACAAAACATTCTCAAGTGTTATCTTTGACACAAATCCATACAAAATAATTTCAGTGTTACATAATTCTGAAACAAAATCCGAACATTTAATTAGGATTCAAAATGCAAATGTTATCCCCTTGAAATAGCTGAAAACTCATAAATGATTTGCTTACTTAAATAGGCCCTATATATAATAACAAAGGCACCTTAATTACTAATCACTTACTCTGTGCTTTTAAAAATGTGCTTCCTTTAAAATGTTAACTATACATTTAGTAATACAAGCTTTTCAAGCTTTTGCATGAGTTAAAAGGAAAACATTAATTCTAATGAAAGGAAATATTGAGACTGTAAACTTTCCACCACCTGGTAATTGTTAATTTGTACAACGAAATGTTTTCAGAAAAAAAAAGTCACATGGCAGGAATAAATAACCTTAAATATCTATGTACTTCCCATGAATCCCATTGCTGGATAAACTTAATTAGCAAGGGCATTCTGTGCTGAAAGCATCTAACACTTTGATTCCATGCCTGTAATTCAGACATTAGCATTCAAATCAGCCCACAACTTGCACTTTGGAGTTTATTGAGTAATACCAATTAAATTATGCCAAATAATCATTTTCATTTCCTGTAGAGTATCTGCCTAACATCCAGTATTCCCATGGAACATAAGATAATTTGAGATGTTGAGATTTTATAATACATTTTCTGGGGGGAAATTTTTGTTTTTGAAGTAATTGTATTAAAATGGTATTCTAGGATTGTTGCTTCTGAGAAAAAGATATAACTGGGTAGTAAAACTTCTGCAATCTTTCAGTAAAAAAGAAAATATCCTTTGAAATATTTTTTTCTAAATCTCATGCACATTTATGATTTCATGATTATATTTATCATTTATTATAACAATGATAAATAAAATTTTGGCTGTTAATTTTGTCTCTATATAATTTGTGAATTTATGCCTTGAGAACTGTCCCTTCTTTTCTCTTAATTTTAGAATTTGTGAGAGCTAATAAAATTACTGAAACTATTAACTCCTGTGTTGAGCACAAAAACAATTGGTTTATCAGCATACTAGGAACGTTATCGTAAATGTGCCATCATGTTTTTCTCCTCTCATCATTAAGATTTTTAATTTTTTCTTCTACTTCTGTCTTATTTGTTTCTTGAAATTTCACTTTCACTCCCCCATCTGATCTAAATCCTGATCCTCTCCTGAAAATCTGCTCATTTTCCATTATTTTGAAATAAAGAAAATGCATGAGTGTGCATCAGGGCACAGGTGAAGCATGTTCAGTTTTCATGAATTATTAGATTGCATTGCATATTGACTCCAGGGTTATGGTTTATGGCAAAATTCACTAACTTTTTTTACATAGACACAAGACAATGTCCAGGAGTGAGAAATTTCTTTCAACAAAGGAAAAACTGGCTTTATCTTTACTGCAAACATAAAATTTTTCCCCTAGAAGATGAGACAGAGGCACCATTTTTATTTTCTATGGTTTAGACTCCTACCCAAGAAAGGTCTCCAGTTATAAACTAGGGTGAAGGAGTGAGGGAAAGCCAAAATTGTCATACCATACTAACCGAGAACCAATGATTCTAATGGTCTCTATCTGCATAAGTCTTGCAACTGCACTTCTCCAATAAAATGCCGTGTGAAAATGGAGTTTCTCAGGGACAGATTCAATATGTTGCTATTGCATATATGACTCTTTCTCATAGCTTATACTTATTCCTATTCTTTTATCTTTTATTTTCTTATTTCTGGATTACATTCTGAATGATATTTGGGGGTAGCATACTTTCTAAGTTCTTGCACATCTGAAATGAACTATACATTACCCTCATAATTCAATGATGGTTTGGTTTAATAGAAATTTAGAATCTGAATCAATTTTTCTTGGAAACTTGTGAACAGTGTTCTAGAAACTATTAGATCAGATGGGAAGATGGATATCAAATTTGTAACGCAATTTCTTCATCTATAAAATTAGGATAATAGAATTTACCTTATAGGTTGCTAAAGATTAGTTAACACATATAAAGTGCTCAGAAAAGTGCTTGACATAACAACTTGAAATGTTACCTATTACTCTCAGTATTTGCATGTTTGAAAATAATGATACATTGTTACCATAATTCAGAAATGATTTGTTTGATATAGAATTTTAGTTCAAAACCATGTTTCTTAGAAATTAATATTAATAATAATTGTAGTATTATTTATATATACTGACCATATTCCCCTTTTTCCAAACTTGAACTTATCTTACTTGGCTAATTAACTGCCTAAAGTCTGACTATCCATATGCAAAAATGAGTTAGGACAAATAATTTTCTATTTGTTCTAGGGTAACACAAACTGGGGGTTGGTAGCCATTTGCTACATCTTCAGATAAATGCACTTTCTGTCATTCATTTATAAAATATGCAAAAATAATTTGAACAAAACAAAACTAAGAATCAAATATCATGGCGATGATAATTAACACAGACCATGTTGTAATACCTTTTCCAAACCACAGTACTTAATCTTCTCACTGTCCACTTTCCAAGTGGCTATTTGCCTTAGCAGTTGAACCAGTAAACATAGTTTAAGAACTTAAGCATCTGGCATTCAAGTAAGTGTTAATCCATACATAAGGAAATTCCAAATACTTTTGATTTAAACATAATAATAATACTTAACTAGGTATTTTAAACCAATGATTAAATATATTTATTTTCTCCTAAAATAAGACTGAGGTGAATTGAATTTTTAACATTGAACTGAAACAGAAAATATCAATTAACATAATATAGTTCTTTATAACTCTATGAAATAATATGAAAATATATAAACACACATTAATTCAGGCAAAATTAAAGTGTGAAACACAGTAGCTGCAAAATAAATCTATCAGTGCAAAATTAGAAACACCAAATGCATTATAAATTATAGTACTTATTATTGGTTAGAATATGTTGATAATTAAGCTAAAGTCATAAGCTTAATTCCCAGATGTACCAGTTTACTCTGCTTTGTTTCAGAGACACAGAATGAATCACAATTCCCAGCTGTCTTGGGAGTGTGCATTATTGATCAAGAGGGGTACATAGCAGACGTGTGGACATATTAGTCCAATTCCACTGCAGTGACAGGAAAAACAATTCTGAGCACATTCCCTACAGAGAGTGGGTCGGCAGCTTAATTTTTATTTCAGTTTGGCACTGAGCATGTGTCTCTTTAGACAGATGCTTAATGATAGTCTTTGTAATGTTAATAATGATGAAGAAAAGAGACATTTTAAATCTATATAACAGTTTTCTAAAACAGGTAATCTTAATATTGAGAGATTTGTGAACAACACAGCCAATTCATTCAAATATTAGTTCCTGAATTTTTCGGGATCAAATTACAATGTACATATTGAAGTCCTTATTTGGAAAAGCACTGACAGTTTTGCTGTGTGATACAAGGTAATGGCAATTAATTATAACTAATCTCACTATAATGTAAAAAAAACATACATATGAGATAAACTTCTAAGTCATATAGGAAAAAATATTAATTTGTGACATGGTATACCACTCAATATTCAGAAAGTAGGTAAAAAATTATGATATCTTTATTCATAAGAGAAATACCCCTAAATAGTCCAAAAATAGTTTGCTTTTATCTTTGCAGAACAGTCACTCTCATGTCTGAAGCCTAAGATCAGTCCTCTACTTACCACGCCTCTAGTTTTTACCTGTCATCTTATTCTAAGATAAATTTAAAACTGCTCTGAACAGAGCGAGACTAGAACCATGGACATGTTGTGATGATGTGTTCATAAAATTAAAAGTATTAAATGTACCCAGAGAGAGAGAGATGCTACCACTAACTTTAACTTAGTGGAGACAACTAGAGGAAACAAGTATTAGAAATATGTAGGAAGTGAGAAAACCTGAATATATTACAGTGGAGAAAAATGTTTTCTTATATTTCCTGTTAAATATATATTTTAGGCATAATGGTACAGTTTTATAGTATTATTAATAGGTCATATTATTAATATGCTTTGATATTTTAAAGTACATTAGTTTTGTGGACTCACATGAGAACTTAATCATTTTATATAAAGACAGCATTTGAAGTGGGAAAAACCTAAAATTTTTGTACTGTTCACACCATATGCCATGCCCTTTGCTGGACACTTTATAAATATATCTAATTTAATCCTCATTTTAAAATGACTTTATAGGATGATTAATACTGTATTTATTTAATGATATATAAAAAAGTTGTCCAAGAGCTCCAAACTAGTACAGCCTTGAGTTCTAAACAACTGATGGACATCTGAACTTTTATGACTTATCACTGCTAGAGACTTCTTACTGTTCCACAGTATCCAGTTTTTCTTTTTTCTGTGATAGTTCAATATCCAGCTGGGTATATTGTTGCCCAGCTAGACTACATTTTTCAAGACCCCTTTCAGCCATGTGTGGATATATAACCAAATTCTAGCATGAATTAAACATGCAAATTTTCATTGTGTCTTATGCTCCTTCCCACAGGCTAGAGTTAAATGGCAAGAACAGAGTGATCATCTTGAACCACAAGATGGAAACCATGTTTTGAGAATGGCAGAAAACAAGATATAAGCAAACTTAGTCCCCAACAGTATCAAGCTAGTGAACCAGTCCTGGACAGATTACCTAGATATTTCTATTTGTTTAACTTGCTATATTTTCGTGTATATTTGTATTTTACATTGTGTATGGTGTAACACTTTATTAAAACGGTTTTATGATATATTATGACTATTATGACAGTATTTATATACTTCTTGGTAGATAAGTACAATTTTGATGTTGAATTCAAGTAAGACTTAATCTTATTATTATGATCATGATTTATGAAGATATTCTGCTTGTAAGGTAGAGAAGAACACACAAAGAAATCAAACCTCAGTTTTTTCATTCTAGATATTATTCAGTTAAAAACATTCAGTTTAAAACAATAACATTTATGTAGCTAAACTTAATTCTTTATAATTAATGCACATTAAGAGACATATCCACATACCGGTGACAGTTGTAACATCGGGTAACATCTGTCAAAACCACAACTAAATTGTCTAAAACTGAAACACACACAACAAAAAAAACAACTATAATACCAAATAAAACAAAAAGATGAAATAGAAATGATTTTAATAATGGAAATCTCACAAAGATAATGAAAACCCCTTCTCTAGCACTCTTGCATTCCTTGACATAAGACAGTGGCAAAATTTGTCTAGTTGCTGCCTTGGAAAATAAAACTACACAAAAATAGTAGTAGTAAGAAAAGAAGAGCACACGTGACAGTCCACTGTAGGTGAAGATTTACTGTGATGGTGATGCCGCCAGAACAAAAGTATTGCTAAATATCATCATGTAAAGATAATCTGTCCTGATTTTGGCATTAATATTTCAATTACCTCTTTACTAAATGTACTTTAACAGACTCCCATGTTATATTTAGAAATCATTAACTTTAGTTTTTGTAATTTTCCAGCAATTGAAAAATTAGCATATACATACCATACAAACATAAAAATTTTAAGTACTTTTCCTTAAGATGACAAAACTGCTAAATTACCCAGATAATATTGTTATATTAAAGTTAAGAATTTTTAGTGACTTTAGAAGGGAAGTCATTACCATTAATATTTCATATTTATGTACTTACTAGATGAACCATAAAAATGGTTTGTGAAAGGAAAAAAAATAATCTAAAAGAATGGCTGTGTCAATTTTATACGGATATTTTATTTCTAAAGGCATTAAATATCTTAAAATTATTTTTAAAAATAAAAGTATGCCATAAAATATATTTGAAATCCATTTAATAAAATTATTAACTACATATTAGCAAAGAGTTGTCATACTTATATTTACATACATATAACTATAGCTATGTTTATACCTAGCTCAGTTATACTGGTGTATGTGTGCAGTCTTTTTTTTTTCAGTACTTCCTTATTAGCCTTTTCTCTTTCTCAATAGGGTCGAATCCAGGTCACAGCACAATTACACATACTATCTAAGACTCCTGCAAAAAAGACATATTATTCTACCTCATTTTTTATTTTCACATTTTTTCTCTAATGAAGGATCTACACGAATCCCTACGTGCAGTGCACTATTTCACATTGGATTACGCTATAACTGTAAAAATGTAACCTTCTGAAAAGGGGAAATAACTTTTTATAATAAAGCAAAGTGCCAAGTCTTGTCTCACCCTGTCAGGAGATCTGCCCCTGCTTTCTGCCTGATCGCACACTAAACATCATGTAGCTAGGCAGAGGCAGAGACTCTGATGGGCGATGACAATTATCTCAACAGTGTTTCTGCTTTGAAGAATGTAGAAAGATGAGGGAACCTCATGTCAGTGGTTTGCAGGAAGAATTCTTGTTTGACAACTATGACAAGCAGTACAAATTCTTGTGATTTGGCCATTTGCAGTATTTGGGAAAATGTTAAAGTTGCAGTAAATATTAATACCAAATGATATATGTGCTTTCTCATTTTGTAAAAAACATGAGACCAAAGAAAGGGTTTTACTTTTACTTCTGCTGGTAATCTGTTACATTTTATGGTGAATATTTATTTGTGTGTTTATTTTTAGCCAACTATTAACAAAAATGGTTTATAATATGGTTTCCATTAGAAATTATAATTAGATGAAAGACAATAAAAATGCTAATATGTACAATCTTACCAGGTGAAGATAAGGCATAGTAATGTAGATATTAAAATCAAAACTTGATTAAACATTGCAGACTGTGTACGCTGAATGGCTCTGTGTAGATCATTCTAAAATAATACAGAAAAAAACATATTGTAAGTTTTGATAAATACTAAATGTGCCTGAGTTTGGATTACATTTATTACCATTTCATTTCAATTATCCTGAATATATCCAATGCATATACTTTAAATAGAAATAGCAGTGTATTTTCATTTTTGTCTAGATCTAAATATAACTTACTATAGCATTCACACTGCAAAGACAATACTATGGGAAGATGATCAAAGCACTAAATTTCAGTTTACTTGCCTTACAGACATGTGAATAGATGTTGCACTTACTCCCCAAAAACCCTTAAGGTAAGCATGATTTCTCATAGTAAATTCTAATTGCAAAAGATCAAGAAATAATATGTTCAATTAAGGGGGAAGTAATAGCTGGGTGAAACTATAATCAAAGCTCATTATCAGGAAAATTACCATGAATTGACCATGAATTAGGGCAGGCAATTCATCATAAAAAGAAAAAAAATTAAACAGATAATGAACAAATTTTTAAAGTTTAATTTTGTTAATATTTAAAAAAGTCAATTCAAGATATGATACTGCTAGGGCAATTTGTTATAAATTTCTGGAAGGCACTTTGGTAATATAGGTCAAAACTCAGAAGCATGTCTTTTCTATTTCACACATCCATTCATCCATTCGATAAGTGTTTACTCAATAACATAATTTCTAAAACTTAACCACATGAAAACCGTCAGAAATGGACACCAATGTTTTTGTATGTTCATCTTTATTATAAAATTATAACATTTATTATATGAAATAATGAATGTTCATTACTATTAAAATAACTGCAATATAAAATGGTCAAATAAATTGATCTGTATCTTTATAAATTTATTTACATCCACCAAAAATAATTTGAAGAGGGATATTTAATAACATAGGAACTTGTTCACTACATATTAGTATATGATGAAAATTCCAATTATGAATTTGAACACATAATACAATTTCATGTATGGTAAGTGTTAGTGTTTTTGAATAGAAAATACTAGAATGATATAAATTATTATACATAAATGTAAAATATTACGTAGAAATATCTGTGACAGATTAACTGATTTTTATAAGTTTTTACTTTATAGTTTTCTGTTGACCCAAATTTTTTACAATAAACTTTTTATAGTCTTAAAATCAGTATAGCGTGAGATAAACTTCGCCAATAAGAAAACTCAACGAACCATTCACTTTCTTATCTTCTTTCACCACTCATTTAACCATAACTGTTATAAAAACAAATAACTAAGTCAAATGATTTGAATTTCATCTCTCATTCCTTATTTTCTTATAGGAGAGGCATTAAGGAGTAGAAAAGCAAATAAAAATTTAGCATCCAGTGAGAAGAGATACAGAAACGAAATGGAAAATGAATCCTAAATTAATGTTGCAAAATTGTTCTTTTATTCTCACTGACTGACTAATGTTTCCTGTCATAGTTATGTTATTTCTTTCCAACAACTAATAACACAGTAATTAACAAAGAAGTTTATTTTTTCCTGGTGTCTTTTTTATTAGCAATTTAGGCAATCTATATTTACTCAAACAGTATTTCTTTGGGGCAATTAAGATAGACCAATGTTTCCGCAAACCATGTTCTCCCACCCTTTGGCCATGTACTCTCATGAGACTCCAGTGGTACATGTGATATAAATGTTTAGAAACGAATACTCAATGTTATCCAAATACTACTTTGGGCTAAAACTTCTGTAATGTTTGTTTAAAACGCATTTAAATGAAAAACAAGTTTGCTGCCAAACTAGTATAATTTGCAGTGCAGTAATAATAATTTTGAGCCCGACTATGCTTATACCAGATAAAATGTTAATACTACAAACTTTACATGTATGTATGCGTATACATGAATGTATGCATAATTTAATTTGATTATTACAGGAAGCTTGCAATGTAAGTACTTTCATTTCTTTTGCGGATAAAAACATTAGCAAAGAAGTTAAATCATTTGCCAAATGGAGTGTTTAGCATACAGTGGACCTGTATTAACATTTGTAGAATGAATGACCCAGTAGAAAATGTCTTGCAGCTTGCTTATTTTAAATATTGAAGGCTATCATAAACATGTTTTGGTCATAATTATAAACCATTCCTTCCAAGCAGGGTCAGCCTCAGGAAAAATGCAACTGTGGCATAGCTCTGGGTTCTGCAGCTTTTACTCTCACTTCCTGTTTCCCTTTCTTCCTCCTAATATCCCACTCACAACCCAACTCAATCAAATCTAAAAGGATGACTTTAAATGTGGGACTTCCAGATCCCAGAAAGGGTCTGAGAAAACTCAACAGGTTTTCACAGAATATGTGACTACTTACAATTAAGAGCAGTTTGACAAAATCACTTACCTGAATTCTTAAAGCCAGGGGTCCCATCACACATCAACAGATTGCCTTGGAAGGGAAGGCTATTCAGAAGACTGATTGACTAGTTGGACCAGTCCGAACAGCAGTTAGGATTTGGTTTAGTGACATTAAGGAAATCAGAATCATTTTTGCTTACCAGTCACAGAACTTTACAAAGGTAGTAACTTGGTAATATGAACATTTTATGGTTTTCATTCTGATTATGATACAGGACACTGGTCGCTTAAGGTCTATTAATTTGAATCATGTATCACTTTAATTATTCAACAATGTTTTGCCAAGAAGACTCATTTGAACAAACATTTAAATAAAACTATTTACTGTGATATTAAATTAATTTGTAAGAAGATTAAAAATGAAACACTTGGAAACTTAACTATAGCTAGATAAATTCCAATAGTATAAGTTTATATTTTATGGGAGAACACACAGCAAGAAAGTTTTAGACCCCAAATCATCTCTCTCTGTTTAAACCTTGAAAGCCAAAAATGGTTTAAAAATATTTTTGTATTTGCACATCACTTTATACTTACAATCATATTTTCCAAGGCATGTTTGGCAAGCCAACAGTTTAGAAATACTGGGACAAATAGATTCCTTAAAGAAGGCCAGAATATCTGAAAAACAAATAAGAACTAAACTTTTATTTCAAAGCAAGGAATCATATACAGCAGATTAAAAATAAATGTAAAACAGAGAAAAAGTAATTAAAGGCAATGTAATAATTTAAAACATGTGACAAATACTTTATTTATTAATGAAATGCAGGGAGCAGATATGATCTTTCATTCATTGTCTAAGTCTCTCTTAGGGAAATTGTTGAAAAAGTAGAGAGAACATAATAAAGTCTCACTTGATGTCAGATATCTATGCTAATTCAATCATTAAATCTTTTAGTTGATGGTTTATAACAGACATGGGCTCTCTCTTCTCTGTAACTTAAGGTGTTAAGCAGGAATGAAGAGAGAAGATGTGTCTTTTCATTACGTTACCACTCACTCTCTTTGGAGTCAGCCATTTTAAGTGACATCGGGGAGCTACGTTCGATTAGAATTATATTAGGTTAGCCTGTCATATAATCTAGTTCCAGTTACTCCTCTAGACAAATCACTCAAATTAAAATAATTGTCAGAAGTGAGCAACAGTTTCAGATAATATCTACTTACTTTCAATTTTTTTCCAAATAAAATTCAAATAAAATGTTACAAAGTATAACATTACTATATCTTACTATAACTCTATCAGATCTTACTATAACTCTATCAAATTGAGATTAAAACATAGTTTTGTAAATTGGAATGTGCTGAATTACATATTTATGGCCCAGCAGTTGAATTTGATCATCTTGGAATTGATACCACACAGTGCTTTGACAAAGAAGCAAATTGCTCATTATCTGGCTCTTGGCAACCTCCTTACCAAAGAGAAGAATTGGAATTGGTAAATTCTATGGTTAAACTAGAGATAAATATGTTCTCAGTATGAGAAATTTTTACAAAAACTTGGTTCTAACTGGCTTCTATTTTTTTTTTAAATTCCACAATATAAACAAGAAATGAAGAAATTACTAGTCTTTTTAGACAATACTGATATTTGTTCAAATGGCACCTCCAGAGCATATGTTTTTAAAAATACATTTCATTTTGCTATTGTATTAAATTTCATTAGTTTTCATTTAATTACACAATCCACTTATCCAAATGACTTTACTATTTTTTAGTACCATGATTCTAATCAAAGCCTAAGTTCATTTATCTTACCTACTATATTATTTAACAGTATTTATATTTAAGGATTTTATTTAAATATAATTACACAATTATTTTTTAAGCTTCTTTTAGGACTTACTGAGATAATGAAGGGAACTGCATTAATTATTTCCAAGATGAAGGGTATTCGTAAAATCTGTTCCCAGATGTTTCCCTTTCAAGAAAGAATGAATAAAAAAGAAAGTCAATTATATTAAATTCTATTAAAGGGGGAAAAAGACAGCAGTCAGAATTTCTCCTGCAGTAAGGATGCTTACATTGACAGAATACTGAATATTATATAGAGATGTAGCAAGGACTTTTGGAGATTATTTTTCTCAGTCTAATTGTGCTTTCTCAATTTTATGGTAAGTTTAAGAAGTAAAACAAATGTTCACGTAACCCATGAATATAGCACATAATACTTTAATCATGTCATAAATGAACAGTTACTGATAAAAATAAAACATTAACAAAACCTACAATATCAATTAAATTTTTTTCACTATAATTATATTCACTAATTGTAAAGCATACAAAATAGTTTGTGAAACATGTTTGTTAACGATCATTGGTATTAATATTGTTTTTCCTTAATAGAACTTAAAGGAAGGGCTTTTTCAATCATCTAAAACCTAATCTCCCATCCACACAGTACAAACATATTAATCAAGACTGAATACATAATTTGCAGGACCTAGTGCAAAAATGAAAATGTGAGGCTTCTTATTGACTGATCTTTAACAATTTCAAGGTGACATCAGAGCACTGAATCACCGATGAGGACCTTCCAGTGTGGAGCCCTATGCAACTGCACAGACCACATGTCGGTAAAGCTGACCCTTATGTGAACAGGTCACCACTGAAACTTTCCTGAATGGTGTCCAGTGACAATGAACTCAGAACTTCCTACAGCCGTTTATTCTTCTATGAAGAGATCTATGTATTAGAAAGGTACTTTGAAATCTGGCATCCCTGTAATTTCCAATTATCTTATAACACTGGTCATAAAATTGGGAGTTTTTCTTATTTCCTTGTAATTTCAAATACTTAAAACACTGCGTCGATGTAATATACTTCACCTCCCAAAGCAAGGTTCTGGATCAGCTGTCATCAGTGTACTAATACATTGAGTAACAGGTTTTGTTAGGACTAGTTCATCACCCTCCTCCAGGCTGTACAAAAAGGTGGCAGAGGAAGGGGCAGGTGGAAGAAAGAGAAACAGTGCGAACTCCTCTATACAGACATATTAAAGGTGCTGTGCTATTTCTTTCATCACCTCTGGGTAGGTGGGGGAACCGCCTAGGGGTTCAAGAGGCTCAAGGGAATCGCTTAGAGAGCGTGGCTCAGACGTGGAGCCTGCATTTGGCTAATGCCTGAAACACTTAAAAATGAAGGGAGCAAAGAAAAAGAGGACTGGGATAAGAGTAAGCCACAATCCCTCCGATTTTAAGACAAAGGTGCCTGTTTTGTGGGAACCAGATATAGATCCTGAAGAATGGAACCTATGATCATTTTTAAATGGTTTACACTTGATAAGACTGGGTGCCTGCAGGTGAAACGGAACCTCCACAGACACTGGATCTCAGAAGCCCAAGTATCAGCGCCCCAGTGGCTAACCACAGGCTCTGGCGCCTCCAGCCAAAGTCCCAGCAGGACTGCAACGCTGCCTGGGAGAAGGAGCCAGCACCTACACCCGCCCAGAGTGATCCACTCCACACCGTGACTATGCCAGTTAGCAACTTCCTCCAGTGCTTGCTGCACTTCACCCCCTGCTCCTTCTCAGCCCTGGAGGGACCAAAATCAGCTGGCGTCAAAAAAGAGAGGAAGTGAACTCCAGAGATGGCCCCTGTGATGATTCCCTGCCCCTTGCAGGTCTGGAGATGAGGCCCGGCTGAAACCTTCTCAGATGAACATTTTAAACTTTTGCGTATATTGATCATCATTTCCTTAAATACTAAACTGAGATTTGCCTTTGAATGAAGAGACTAGAAGACTTACGGCACCTGTGTTATGGCACCCCCATTCTTGCCCCACTCCAATTCACTCACTGCACTGCCACCAACTCCCCATGCCTCGCCCCCACCCCCAGCCCACTGACTTTGAAACTCAAACTGTTCGGACACTTTCACAACAAAGACAAAAATCCTGTTGCAACCTACAAGGCAGTATCTTATTCTCTGCCCTTACAGGTCTCTCCTTCCACAGACCTGTCAGGTCTTAGAATATGGCTTTGAATTTTTGCATATAACATCTTTTGCGTGTAACTCTTCGAGAGGCTAAGAAAATCTTCACCTTTCTTTCCAATGGCATTTTGCCATGTTAACTCACACATGCCTCTCAGCTCTCAACTCAGAATCTTTTGAGTGTTTTGAGTCTTTGCTTCCCCTTTCATCCTACATACTTTGGGAAAGATATGACCCTCACATTAGGCTTCTGGATTCTCCATCACTTTCTTTCACATTGCTTTCTTCAGTTTGTATTTTCATATTTAATACACTACAACACTAGATTGTAAACTCCGTGAGGTCAAGGGCAGCAACCATTATAGTTTGGGATCATGTGCTCTGTTCCCAGCACAATGGCTTGACAGTCTGAAGCTCCTAAATAAAAACTGTGACTACATCATGTCAACCACGCTATGGCTGATTCACAGCATGTGTGCGCACACATGTGTGTGTGTGTTTTGTGGCAAATGAATGAACTTCCCACTGAGGACTAATTTTCATGGTCTAAAATTTTACAGCGGACAATATACTTATTCCTAAAAATAAATGCATGTCTTTTCAGTTACATTCATTAGGCTTAATTCTAAGATCTCGGCTTGTCTTCTGAACTAAGGAATACAGTCATAAATTATCTCCCCTAAAAATAGCTAATGAAAAATAAATATAAAAAGGATCCGTAAGTTTCCTTGGCCATTAGGGAGACCCAATAAGCCTCCATCATAAAAATCCACAGAACAAAAGCAATTATGATTAAAAAAGAGAGCATGTATCCATAGAATGCCAATATATAGAGACCTATGAAACAAAATCCAAAAGGCAAGCATAGGGCCTTTCAAATATTAAATACTGTTTTATTTAATCTGATTTTCATGAAGGAAATAAAAAGCATTGGTTTCCTTCCAAAAGAAAGCTTCTTAGAAAATAGTTTCTAAGTAGTAGCTTTATCTGTTATAAGTGTATAATACTCTGTTCCCTTCTCATTGACAGAATTCGATAAAATATAAATAAACCTTAATCCAACCATTCTACATTTGGCATGGGCATATTATTCCTTAATCAATCAAAATGCAGGAAAATATGTGCTTTTCTAAAATGTATAAGGCTTTTATTTTCATCATCAATAAAGGTGGAAAGGGGCTATTATCTAGGTAACTCTAAAATGCACTTTAAAAATTATATGAGTTATAGCAGGTCAGATGTCTTCAGCCCAGGTTGAACCAAGGTACTCTGTATAAATATTTTTAAATGTTAAGAATATCTATATTTAAAATAGTTAACGAAAAGAGCTGATAATTTGTCTTATTTGAATGAATTTAAAATAGTGTAGTAAGTATGACAGTACTTATTTTGTATTTTGAAATGTAAATTCAACAATATTGAGATTTACCATTTCCAGGGCATGATAAGCAAAATCAGCAATATCTCAGCATATCCAGAAGTCCTAGACTAAATCCTTTGCTCTTTTCCAGAAATAAGCCAGCAGCATGATGTTAAATTTTTAAATTTGTTGCTTTTTTATAACATGATTATAGGAAAAAGAAATGTAGATTTAACAAAAGGCTTTTAGGTGTGATGAATTTTTGTTTGCAAAAGTTTGGAAATTGTGCTGGGGTTTGTTTTCGTTTCCTTTTGATTTAATGAATGTGTGGGTATAAATAGAGTTCTATTTGAAAGCAGTTAATAAAGAATTAGGGTATTTATGGTGACAGAAAAATAAGAACTTTAGTGTTGAGTGATTACCATGGTTGTTTTGTCAACTAGCTATAAACATGAATGGAATGACAATTTAAGCACAGACCTGCACTTCTATATGACAGAAGACAAAATGTCATGGATTTTAATTCATTATCTGCTAACGTCAACAGGTACTTTAAGAGTTTGCTAATTTCAATTTAACACATTAGTCTGGTTTTTGAAAGCTGCCATCTGTTTAAGCTGTCTTAATTGTTAAGGCTTAAGTCATGTCTATTTTAGAATGCTTAATTTCAAGATCTATAAAGTGCTTGTACAATATTGTATTAAATGTACTTTTAGATATTGAATATATACATATATTGTATATGTAAGTATATACATTGTCTCTGTGTATTTACATATTTAAACATACGAAAAATATGTGATTTACTATTAACATTGATAATTCAGAACTATAAGTATCAAAGATTAATATTAGGAATGGATACATTGCTGATGCAATGCAATATTCTGCATGCTTGTCTGTTATTTTTCTTAAAAATCTAATGAGGGGAGGAGTACATTTAGATTCTGTTATCCAAACATGCCTTATTTATAGATCATAAATACTTACCAATTATTTAATTTATTCATTCCAAAAAAATTATCCAACACTCTGTTGAACAAGTCAAAAGAGTTCATAATTTGGCTAAAGTTATGAGAGGAAACAGAAGATAATTAACAGCAACCCATCCTGTTGTCACATAACCCTTTTTATCCTTTATGTTTCCTTTGTAACACCCTGTTTCTAACTACCATCTACCTCTCCTCCTTTTAAGCCGTTAATGTTTATGAGGGTCATAATGGAAATATTACATAACATCTAGCTCTGCATGCTAGGTCTTATAATGTTCTGCTCTCATTTTATAAATGGTAGGAAGCAATTCAGTACAAATGTCATCATCATATGATTGCAATGGAAAATTATCTTGAATCTGTGTGTGCTTTTAAAATGACTTTTTAAATTAGAGTGAAGAGTTTTATTAGCAAAACACCGACATTAATTTCACATTAGTTTTCAGCTAGAAGCTGAAATAAATATATTCACAATACACATTAATATTTGGCCACCTTATATTTCTGTACACACTATTATACTAGTGAAGGAGATATAATTAATTTATTCAAAACCTTAAATATTTATATATTACACTTAATATTCATCATATATTTGCATACTAAAGAAATTTAAAGATAAAATCTGGGATATTAATTTATTTGATTATTATTTTGTTTTGTTTTTCTAAGTACTCTAAATCCAGATTTGTCCATCAGGACATATTTATACAGCACTTATTTTGATACCGATATACACTAATAAACTATTAAAAGACCCTTCTTCAATATGTTAGTCTATACTGCTAATCATTGATCTAGTACTTTCTAGGTAATTTAGGAATATGTGACTGCCACGTATAAGCTCTCTCACCTCCCTTCTCTAGCTTTCAAATATTCCCTCATACACCACTTTCCATCTCCGGGACTCTCATAAGAGAATGGAGACTTTCCAAAGCTGAACATTAAATCTAAGGTTGCTATTGCAGTGAATTCTCTCTTATTAGAAACTTTGCTTCATGTCTCATATTTCTCTCTTCCCTTCTGCTTTCTCTTTAAACAACGCAGATATTTTCCATTATTAAGTGGTCATCCCTGCTTAATTCTGCTACTTCTGGCAAGCTCCTGTCCCAGTCAACCAACATTCTCCATCTAACTATTTTTACTCTCCTTTGTACCCCAGTTTAACTGGTCTCTTGTAGGTGAATAGCAAATGATCTTCTAATTTCTAAATTCTATGGCCTTTTCTCAAGCTTCTTATACTTGCTATAGTTCACATGCTCTCATGACATTTTTTTTCTTAGACATTTATAGCATCCTATTTCTTTTCATAAATATTTAGTCAATCTATCTCTATTTTTGTAAGTACTCGTTCTTTTCTTTCTATACTTCCTTATTATCAATCTCACCTTCTTAAATACTGGCATTATTTTCTTTAGATGGCAATAATGAGAATTAAAAAGAAAAAAATAAAGCCTGAAAAAAGTTGAGTTTGTAAAACCTTCTTACCCTAAATTTAGGATTAAAAAATAGTCAAAAATGTCATCTTCAAAACTCTATGTTTAGAAAGCGAAAAAGAAATTGATACACTAGATAACAGTATTCCAAGAACATAACCTTGTATTAGATAAGCAGTCCCCAAACTTTCTGGCACCGAGGGCCGCTTTCCTGGAAGACAATTTTCAACAGGCGCAGACCGGGGATGGGGTGAGGGCACCGGGGCGGTTTCGGGGTGATTGGAGCGCTTACACGCGCCGCGCAGACCTCCCTGCTAACGACGCTCTGCATTTGCACCCCGCCTCGGAGCACCGGGGTGAGTCTCACAGGGAGCCGACGCGGACACCTCCGGGGGACCTGGGTGGGGGACCTGGATCCCCGCACCGCAGTGCACAGAATTAACGCCGAGCTCCTCCGACGGGAGGCGGAGCGCGCGGTAACATGCGGGGAGAGGCTGCAAACACAGGTGACGCCGCCTCACCTCCTGCGGGGCGGCCCAGCTCCTGTCGGGCCACGGACCAGAAGGGATCCGCAGGGTTGGGGACCGCAGTAGTAGATGAAGAAACCATTAACAAAAATGAGTGATGATTATGACACTCGGCCATTCCGATGCCCTTCTAACCTCCTTGTCTATTTTTGTCTTCTCTGATTGCTCCATCCCTCCTCCAAAACCCTCAATATAAGCGTCTCCACCAACACAAGCTGTAGCTTCTGTCTTGATGATTATCTCCTATGTGGTACACTCTCATAGCTCCTTCACCATCTCTGCAAAAATGACTGCCAACTCTTAATACATCCCTCTCTCTCTCGACAGTTCTAGATCCTCATTCATTCTCAACTGCCTGCATGCCACGTCTGTTTATCTACCAGCACCTCAAATTCATAATCTGCAAAACCAATTCCAGTATTTCCTCTATCTGGACTCTAATCTGACTTTTTTCTTGAAATAATTGTTTTGTTAGTTTTACTTCCACATTTCCAGGCATTCAGGCTCTAAATTTTAAAATGCTTCTCACCTCTCTCTCAACCAATATGGTATTTCTTTTAGCATCTACCTTCATAATTAATTTTTCATCAAATCAGGCAATGTCTTGCACTTAGCCAAATCTCACTGTTGGTTTTCCTTCTACTCTGCAACATTTCCTAACTGAGCACATGACCTACAGCACTTCAGAGGTTCTGAACTAATATTCTCGAAACTAAATTTCAATTACAGAACTCGCATGTTAATCGCCCCCAACAACTTCCCGTTATATGCTGCCACACAATGCCCCTATATTCTAGCCACAAGTTTGTATGCACAATCCTTCCTTTATGCTTTTGCTACTCCTATCAGTCCCTACTGCCCTGTCTCTTCATCTTGCCTTATTAAAATCATAATGATTCAAGGACTCTGCTGCAGTCAGTGAAGTATTTCCTTTTCATCCATGCTATGACCTTTCTCTAGGAACCGCCATAGTACTTTCTTTGTACCTCACTGAAAGCACTCATATTCTGCCTTGTATTATAATTATCTGCATAATTTCCCCTGCCTACTCCCCATTCTTGGTTCTAAACTCATTGAGAGGAAAGTCATACAAAGTGTGCAGCTCTTTATCAAACAGGGGCTCTGTAAATATTTGTTAAATTGTGTTAGCCAAACAAAGCTTCACCAAAAATTAAGATAAATTATTAAAATAATACCTAGCAGACTTGCTGTTGCTCCCCTCAAGACTTTTGTACAGGTTAAGAAAATAGGTTGAGAATAATAAAAAGTTAGACCATTCCCTTTGACTTCCTCTCTACAATCATGCATGTAATGGATAAGTAAATTCATGGGAATTAGTGGAGCATTTTTAAGTCACCAAGGAAAATACTACTATATCACTAGTTTTTTTATCACCCCCTAAAAGGGCTAAAAATAATTAAACTGATTTATGAAGAGCCTGCCTTATTCCGAAGTACGAATTATAAATAGAGGAATACTGAGTGAATGCTAGCAACACGTTCTATCAGGAGAAAACTGCTAATTAAAATAACTTACCTTATAACTAAGATAACCAAGTAGTATTGTTTCAAATAGGCTTATCAATGCCACTGAAACCTAAAATATAAATTGTAACTTAATGAGAATATGCAATAAAATTAAAATATATATTTGTGATTATACTATTAACTTTATTTTTATAATACATATATATATGATATAGGAGGTATTAGGAGTCACTTTAACTTCTATAAAAGGTGGCAGCTATGGGCTCCCCTGCACTATAGCATAGTTTTTATAATTTCTAATATTCCTTAAAAATCTTTTTTATTGTTCAAAATGTTAAGGTAGGATCAGAATAGTCAGACCAGCTATGTGCAGAAAAGGGTCATCTGGGTGTCCCTAACACACCATCACACGCTGCCCTGCCACAAATAACTGCTCTTCTGCAGCAGCTGTACCACCAGCTCTGCCAAAATCAGCATTTCACTTCAGAAAATACAGAAAATACAAGAATTCAAGCTTCAAGGTGAATAATATATTCAATCCTGTCATCCACATCAAACAAAATGAAATAATAACATCCATGAACACTAAACAAAACAGACCATATCAGCACTTCAAGATACTTTCAGATTTTATTTGAATGAACTTCATAACCATTCCCCCTTGTGCAGACGGAAGTCCTGTATCCTCCTAGACATTCTTTTGTCTTGCTCTGTATGTTCTATTGTACGTACAATTTCTACTGTTCACCAAAAATCTATCATTGCAACAGAAAAAGTAACTAGAAAAGATGACGAAATTATTCTGTGTTACATACTCTAAGCACTTAAGGACAGATAAATAGAATCAAATAAGCACAAATATAAACAGGAAATGACTCTGATAAATATATTTGTTTATAGATTTTTAAGGTTTAAGACAATCTGAATGAAAGACGCAGATACCCTTGGGATTAAATTGTGTCTCCTGTTGGAATCAAACATGAAAATAATAAAAAACAGATGAATGCGTAACAGTCTAAGTGAAATATGTTCAGAAGTGTATGTAGTAGCCAGAAATTTATGATGATAGAAAACTCAAACTTCTTTGGTTTTCTCCACAGGTCCACTAAACCATCCATGTTTTCTTTTCGAGAGGTACACAATGCTAAATATTTGCTAGAATATTTTTATCATAAGTAACTCAAAGTACTATTTAAAAATCAGCATTATCATTTTAAAATATTACTGTTAAATAAAATAATGTTAGTAGATCAAAATATATTTCAAGGTGACATATGACTGTTCATGAAATATTAATTTATTTTAAATGTGGACTCAATTGAAGGATAATATAGGAATCTAGCTCAGAGATTAAATGGCTGCATTTTTTTAATTTTAACACTGATCATTGGTTATTTATTTGTGCAATGGCTTCACATGTGGACATTAACAGTGTAAACAAGACCACATATAACCATCAAGAAACCTCGATCTGAAGTTAGAGGACTAGACATTTTAATGAACACTTTAATATTTGAAAGGGTTTTTATAAATTAATGTGACATGACAAAAAACGTCAGTGTAAAAAAACATAAAAACTTGTCTTCAACAAAATATGAAATATCCAGACATAGTAAAAATTTGATTTCACAGTTATGATCACAATGCATACATACTTAAAAGAATTTGGTAACACATACAAAATGTACAAACTTCACAATCATCGTGATTTTAAAAGGAAAATAAAACATTTAACTTAAAAGTATTTTAAAGATTGTTTTTAAGCAATAAGTCTTAAAGACTTTCCCTTTCCTCAAGACTCAAGTGTCTTCTGATCTCCAATTCTTTTTTATGTTAGTGATCCTATTCTTCAAATTTATTTGTACTTAAAAAAAATGGAAAATAAAAAGGATCTGTAGGAGGTAAACAGAAATAGAGGAGGTAGAAACTTGTAAAAAGTTTGCTGTGCACGAAAACGAGTAGAAAAAGGATCAAAGAAGAGGTAACTGGGGACTCTAGGGAACACTTCAACAATGCAGTTCAGACATGTTGTTCTCTCTCATTTTTTTTTTCACTTTTTCTTATGGACACCTTTTCTGCCAGGGCATAGTTTTTGTTTTATTTACAAAACTAATTGCTAGGAACTAAGCTCTTACTATTGGTAATATGAGTTATTCTTTCATTTGTTCATTCATTTAACAATCACTTACTGAGATTCTATCATGTTCTAAGCATCAAGGATATAAGGTAAAAAAGCAAATATGGCTATGGATTCCTGATTAATTTTACAAGAATTATATAAAAAGAATACCTAATGTAATTTGGGAAAACTTGTGAAGCCTTAAAATACTGGTTTACTTTGGTTTTCTCCACACTCTCAAGAGCTCCTTAAAATCTAATCCTGAAAACCAGGAAATTCGCAAAAAGTAGAATGCAGGTCTCAGGTAAACAAGAAGAAAGAAATAAAAATGTTAGTCTAAGATGTGTATCAAGATTAATTCAACAGGAAGACAAACTCGTTTTGAATATAAACAATTTTCTCTCTAATAATATTTCTCTGTGAAATATGATTAACCCAGAAATATAGGAATAAAACAAAATTGTACATAACCTGTAATCCCCATAAAGGTAGACTTCTGTTCACCCAAAAGATATGAGACCTACAAAAAGAACAGTAAGATGTTAGTTTTAAAAATGTGAAAAATCCATTTACTTTTGAAATTCAAACAAGTTTAAAATATTAAAATAATGCTAGCATAAAAAAGACAAACTATCAACATTAACATTGTAAAAACTTTTTAGTTTTCTTTCTGCTAATGTTCATTTATATTCCAGCAAAAACTTGTTCAATTTCACTTGCTGTCACTGTTAATAATGAATGCTCATATAAGAAGCTATCATTTAAAAAATGATATGGCAGGGCAAAAAACCCTCAAACCCTTTACTAGATAATTCTCCACTGAAAAGTCACTTATGAGTCTTCTGTATACTCTAAAATTTTGTTGTTTTTATAAACTAAAATTTTTTTGTTGTTTTGTGTTTTTTTATTTTTACAAACATTTGGTTTAAATATTTAGGCATTACAAGTTCAATAGTGTAAATAATAATAATAAAGTCAGTAATTCAGAGTACACAGGACAACAGTATTTCAGATTTTAATTTTTATAACATATTTAACATATCACAAAAAAAATAACCTGTGACTAGGGTTAGTGTAGAACATTAGGTGAGATATATGTCCTTAAATATCGCTTAAAAATCATTTCTGATGTCAAAAAATACTTATACTCCACCAAGAACACAATAACACTTTTATGGTCTTACTAATTCTAATTTTCCACTGTTTTTACCCTACCTCTAACTACATCACTTAATCTACAGTTGATTCAAACTGGAGTTACTCACAGCAATATACCCTACTTGGGTAAAGATGAAAATAGTTACATTTTCCTGTCCCCTCAAAAATATAAATAATAACTCTCCAAAACAAATAAAACAAAACCCACTCACTTTTTTTTTTTTTTTTTTGAGACAGAGTCTCACTCTGTTGCCCAGTCTAGAGTGCCATGGCATCAGCCTAGCTCACAGCAATCTCAAACTCCTAGGCTCAAGTGATCCTCTTGCTTCAGCCTCCCAAATAGCTGGGACTACAGGCATGCGCCACCACACCTGGCTAATTTTTTCTATTTTTAGTAGAGGTGGGGTCTCACTCTTGCTCAGGCTGGTCTTGAACTCCTGAGCTCAAGCGATCCTCCCACCTCAGCCTCCCAGAGTGCTAGGATTACAAGTGTGAGCCACTGTGCCCGGTCCCACTCACTCTTTATATTATGAATTAAGACAGGAGTTCCATAAAGTATTAAGTATACATTTAAATCCTTAAGTCATTTTCTGTTTAGCAGTATGTTAAACAATAACAAACAGCAATAAATTTCAAAATTCTTGTTTTAAAAAGAATGGCAAAACTTTAAAAAACCACTCAAAATAGCTACCTCGCATATTAAAGTGCTCTTAATTTCCAGAATGTCACTTCTACCAGGCTAATTGACATTGTCAATTGTTCTAAACAAAACTTATGATCTTTTCTCCAAATACTGGTCCTCTTTGTTTTTTACATCTCAGTAAATGGTATAAAATCCGATTGTGTTTGGCTACTCAAAACTTAAGCATCATCATTGATACTTTCCTCTTCTGTATCCGTAAATATTTAACCAATCAATCATCAAATCTTTTCAATTTTTCCTGTCAAATATCTGTAAAATTCATCTAATCTTTTCATCTCTAGAACCACTTAATTGGACTCATGCAAAAACCTATCTGTGGAGACCCTGCACCTTCTTTTACCTTCTACAGTTTTTCTCCAAATTGCAATGACACTGATTCTTTCAAAAAGCATTTTAGATCACACTACCCTGCGGGGTATGGGTTTGCACTTTTGTTAGGATAAAGACCAAAACTCTTGACGTGGCAGTCTTAAATTTATTCAAGTCCGCATGCTCAAAGATTGATAGTGCTCCAACATAAACCAACACCAGCTTGTATCATATTAACAAATAATAAACAAATAAACCAGGGTCATGAATTATAAAACTCTCCTAACCACAACAATCACTAGGACGTGAGTACTAGGTATTGTTCTAGGCCCACGTTTCAATAACATACAAACTTTAGCATGCATCCAAAAACAAGGTGACCAGGATACGAAAGCATATTACAGTCTTGCCAACATATTCAGAAGACTTTTCAGTAACTGAATCCTTTCAAAACATTGGAGATACTTAACTCCAGGTTAGACAAACAACTATCAAGGGTGTTGCAGCGAGGACCATTTGCTGATTCTTTGAGAGAATGGACATCAAGGGCCTTTCCGCCGACACACACTGGCTGTAGTAGAGGTGGCTTTCGCTCATTATCAATATTCACTCTCCCTCCTCCATGGCACAGAGCTGAGTGCACAAAACCACTCTGCAGCCGGACTACATTTCTCAGTCTCTGTGTTGAGATATGAGGATGTGACTGACTCTCCCATGAGATCTGAATACAAAATATTTTAACACAAGTAAAAGTGGCGTTTGTCATTGTTAGCCAGGAATTTTTAAAATTACATGTGCCATCTCCATGCTCTTTTTCTCTTTCTGAAAGTTGAATGCAAAGGATTCAGGCCTTAGGACAGCACGCAGCTGCAAAATGCAAGCTGTTCGCACATATAATGTTATACCTACCACATGATGGTGTGTATTTATCTGTGTATGTGTGTTTGTGTGTGTGAATCACTATTTGGAGAAAGGGTCCACACCGACTAGAAACATCAGTATTAGATTCTCGAGTAAATAAAAATGTTCTTTTGAATTTTTGAGATTTTACGTTAGACTACTTGATGTTACTTTAATCTATAAAAATAGCCAATATACATGAAAGAAGAAAAGGTCTACATTAAAACATTTATTCCTGTAGGTCATCAAATATTTAAAAGACATGATCAAAATACTATTTCTTCTTTTAAAAGTTGTTACGCTAAGGAAGAAATAATCTCTAAAATTTGAATGTCACCTGAACACACCATTTGCTATATTAGGCACTAATTTTAAATGCAAATCCAAATACCATAAAATATAAGCATGTTCATGGGCTTCCTACTTTTGCCTCTACCATTTGCTGCCAAAAAGTATTAATCACTTCAACAATTTTAAAAGTGGAAACAGATGCATGAGCTTTGACACAGTGAAGAACTGGAAGCATCAGCAGCAGTGAATCAATGCTGATGGCTCATCTTTCAGTGTAACTTATGAACTACATGCTGCAGGTGTGTTTCCTTCGCTAACACCTTCAAATCATTTACCACACACTGTGTATACACCAGAGTTTGCCACTGGACAATGTCATACGTTAACAGTAAAATTCTTTTCATATCCTTCAGTTCATGCACATTGCAACATTTTCTTATCCATTTTGATTCCTAAGAAGGGACTTAAAAATAAAGCAAAGCAGCACAAAATGCTTGCAGATTTATCATGTCAGAAGCTCTAATTAAATAAATCTCTGCTTAATTAGCCTCATTATTTTAAAATAGAGCCTGTGCACATAAAGGCCATTTCTGTTTTTCATTAACCAATACTGCATTGACAATGGGAACAAAACAGAACATTGTACTCAAAATGGAGCCATAAGTTAGTTTGTTATGTTTTTTTAATTACAGTAATCTGATTTTTTAAATGTATATCCTCTATAATTATGGCTGAATATTCTTAGTAACATTACATAGAAGTTAATTGTAGGAAACTTTGTTCCTCTTAATGTTTCCAAATAATATGATTGTACTCTGCTGTCACCAACCGGTACCCTTTTAATCTTAGATGGATTTAATCATGACTCATTTAAGGGTTTTCAGCTCTCGCTAGTGTACATTTTATTATGAATCACCAAGTTTTAAAAAACAATTCTGGTACGACTGTAGAAGAATTTGTTATGTGAACCATTTTAATGACACAGACAGAAAAATGTGATAAATGTAATAGGCACTGACAGGTCCAGGCAGTGGTCCTCAGTCGTCTGCATTGGGCATCACTGTCAATAAAATTGTTGAGCATCATTCCATTAATTCAGCAGCATTCACTGACTGTCATGTCCTGTGCTAAGTAGGAGAGCCACGGAGCCAGACACAACATGGCCCTTGCCCTCAGTGGGCACACAGAGAGCACAAAGAGGCAAATGGCAAAATCAAGGGTATTGTACTGGATGTTGTGAGAGAAGTATGGGAGATGCTCACAGAGTACCCAGAAGGTAATCCTAACCCAAACAGAACTGGGCTACAGGGCATGATATCTGGGAATGGTATCAGATCAAATGTTATCCAAGAAGCTGTATTCCTAAAGGTCCAGGAGTCCTGAAGCAAGTCACAAAAGGGTGGGTTGTGAGGAGCAGGAGTGGAAAACAGATTTCCAAGAGGGAGCAGAATGTTCAAAGGCCCAGAGACAGGGAGAGCAAAGTATGTATAAGTTATCTCAAGTACGTGAGCATGGCTAGAGTAGGAGGCTGGTGAAGTGAGGTAAAAAAAAAATTAGTTTATAAAGAAATTTTTATTCAATCATTTCATTTATTCACTCAATCATTTAAAAAATAATTATCAGTTGCCTAATTTGTGCCAGGCTCTGGGGATTCAGACAATGATACATGCTATCATGGAATATCTCTTCTAATACATATGGTATACGTGGGAAACAAACAAGAAAAATGAGTGGAATATATAAAAGAAATAAAGGCACTGGAGAAAGAAATAAAGAAAAAGAGGAAAAAAACTATTCCAGGGAGTCTCATGAGGAGATTACAATTTTAAACAGGATGCTTAATATGATCTTGAGTAAAGATCTGAGGAAGTGAGCCTTATGTTATCTGACAGAAGAGAACTCCAGACAGAAGGAAAAGTCCCTATAAAGGCCCTGCGCCAGGGTGTCTGGTATGATCCAGGAACAGAGAGGAGGCCAACGTGGCTGGAGCAGAACAGGTGAGGGATGAACAGTGGGAGGTGAAGTCAAAGGGAAAAGAGGCGTGCTTACAGGCTATGGTAAGCACTTTGGCATTCAGAGCAGTCACATCAAGATGTGACTTATGTTTAACAAGAATAGCTCCTACATTATGAATGTACCAAAAGGGAGAAAAGGCAGAATAAGTGGGACTAATTGGGAGGTAGGTTATGCAGTAATCCAGGTGAGAAAAGGTGGCTTACACCAGAGTGGTGGCATGGAGAAGTGACTGTGTGCCAGGTATATTTTGAAAGCAGAAATGACGGAATTTTCTAAGGAGTTTGCATATGCTGCAGACAAATAGAGAAGTTAAGAATGACTCCAAAGCATTAGGCATGAGCAACTGTTAGGATGGAGTTGTCATCATCTGAAATGTGGAACAGGGTTTGGGGGAAGGATGGAGTTGTCATTCATTGGGATGAAGAAGAGCTAAGAAGATGATTGGAATATGGTTAAGTCTGAAATGCCTATTAGACATCCAAGTAGAAAAGCTGAACATGCAGTTGGAATTTGGGGAAATGAGAAGGCACTGTCTTCTGTGGTCACTGAGTTAAACACAGATAGAAGACGTAACAAGTTTAGTCCTGAGGGTCTCAAAATAGAGAGTGGCAAATAGGAGAAAACCTCTGCTTCTTTATGTGTATGGTGAGAAAAATAAGATTAAGTATATGTTGAAGGAAATAACACATGTAAAGCAGCTAGTTTAATGCTAGAAAATAGCAGGAGCTCCAAAATAAACAATCTTTTCACGGGCTGAAAATTCCCAAAGGGTACTGAATGTTCCTATACATCTCTGTATATCTTCATTCATAGCAATGTGACAGGTACATGCTAAATATTCAATAAAGATATTTATATTTCATTAAATAATTTTATAAAGACTTATCACACAGATTATTACAAGATAAAACTTATTAATCTTTAACTTATCTTCAAACCTTTGAATAAGTACAGAATCATGTTTACTATCTAAACAAGCTAAAGAGTAACCAATTTAGATGCATATTATGAGCTCACTTTCTATTTTACCTCGATCTTTTCATTTTAAAATTTTCTTAGCGAAAACTTACACCGTAAAAAAAAATTGTACACAAATTAGTTATCGAATTTAAGTTTTCTTCTTTGAAAATTATTATAAATTTAGTAGAGTGGATAGGAATCAGGGATGGTGACAAAATAAAAATGATGCATGCAATCACACAAGCAGTCCCCTTCCCTGCTGCTTCTAGTAAAGGACAGAGCCTAATAAGGAAAGTCCATAAATGAAAAGAAATACAATTTCATAACAGCAACAGGATTATGAATGAAAAATAAGTTAAATTAATAAATTAATGTCATTTAACTCAAATTAGATAAAGAATTGCACAGGCGAACACCAAGACTTGAGACAGTTATGCATCCCAATAAATGCTGGAGTATTTCCATTCAAGGGTATTAACTACAGTGTAACTGAAAATATCTGCAAAGCTGGCATACAGTAGAATAAATCTTTTAGGAATATATGTAAATCAAAAATAGAAAGTCATTCAGGTCTTTAAAGAGACTAACTCATATTAAACAATTACTTAGAGCACGTTAGCAATAAAATTTTTATGGTTCAAAGTCCAGTATTAGCATTATACAAATAGATAAACAATAAAAGAAGAGATGCTTACAAAGAATCTACAAGAATAATATTCATGGAGTGTCTGTAAATCAGATCAATCTAATTTGTGAAAAATACCTAAAATGTCCTTGAAAAATGGGTTCTATATTACATCCTGTAAAATGAGATACAATTCAAAATAATCCAAAGAATTTTGTTGAAGGTCAACGATATCTTACCATTCATTTCCTTGTGAAGGGCTTTCTAGTAGTACTCGGATTATGTATAACAAGCAGCTTAATAATTTGAGAGAAAAATTGAACAGGCGTATTCTTAAACCTTTAAACAAAAAATAAAAGTTTGATTTTCACTTGAACTTAGTTCACAAAAGACTAAAAAGAATTGTCAAAAATATCAACTTTAAGTACAGCACTTAAATTGTATTTAGAAGCTACAACACTATAATTGTCTAAACTCTCTGAAGTTCTTGGTAACTGAATTTTAATTAACTGAATATTGAAAAAAAAAGTGAGTTTGACAGAATGCATGAACTGCCAATGACAGTGCATATTATATATACTGAGAGTAAATCTAGGTTTGAACATTCAAAAGCTACAAAATTTATGTCCAATCAAGGTTAGTTCAAGTATGCTTATCAAGTTGAAGCATTTTATATATCCATGAATTTTGGGATAAAGTTTAGCTAGATAGAAAATCTAGCTGCTTATAAATTCACAGGTTAAGTTATAAATCTTGTACCTTCAGAGCACCTTGTAGATTTTATCATAGAGAAACTGTAATTATACTTATATAATTATATGTTATACATTTGATATTAATTATATAATTATATTATGATATCTATAAATTATATAATTATCGTATAATTATAATTATACAAAAATCATAATAGCATATGCTGGGAAATTCTCTCTCTCACACACACACAAATTTTTAGCTCAATTAAATCTTATTTTTACCTAGGTTATATACACCCATGAAATCTTAAAAAATCTTGTTGGAATTAAGGCTGCCATGTATGTATCTTTTAAACTCTGTAGGTCATGATTACGTAGCCAGTGATATTTAATGATGGTGAAGAAGAGTAATTAATTAAAATATGCATAAAGTCTGATTAATAGGAGCATTACCTTTTCTGTAATTATCCAGTGGTATCTGATTCATGAATTATGAATAAAATTTTGATAAAGGCCTTCCTATAATTATTACACTTAATAAAATCTAAAAATGAAATGTCATTTTTTTCTACTCTGCTGTATGTGAGTGTACTTGTGTTAACATTTCTTAACAGTAAAAAGGTTAATGCTTATCAATTGTGGCATTTTTCCTAGGTTTTCCTATTAAAATGTTGAGTACATTTTATGGGTTAGCTTTCTAACAAAGTCTTTTAAATCATTAACCAACTTGTACTGGTTTTATAGAAACGGATCTCCTCAAAAGACTGCTTAGTCAAAGATGACTGCTGGTGAAGTATATGCGTTCATCTTTTCTGGTCTGAAAAGATAGGATTGTTAGTATTGAAAGCAAGGAAACCTTCTATTCAGCTGATGTGGACCCTTTAGGTAATATCTGTTGATGGGGTTTCCTTGGAGATTCTATAAAACCAGGTCCGAAAGGCATTAGCTATTACTAGCCTTAAGCCTGAGGCTAGCCTACAATTAGGAATATCTGACCACTAGGCCTTAAATTTTGAAGTATACGCTACAGTCAGTATTTGGATAAGTTCCCATAAATCACGCTTCTCTCTTTGAATCTTACCTAAAAGAGGCACCAAATTTTGACCACTCCAGGAGGATTCAGGGGTCAAAATTCACAAAGTCTACACCTATCTAATATACAGATTTCTCCATTTCTTGTTGACATTTTAAGCAATAAAAAATTACATATTGGTTTATTACATATGGCTTTTTAAAATATGTGGTATCACGGAAGACAACAAGTATCACGGACACTTTAACCTTGAATGGGCTGAGGAGGGCAGTAACTATGCCAATTTCAGGCCTTCTTGAAGTTGCAATGTTTCCCAAATTTGTTTGATGATAAAAATCACTGGGATATTAAGCTCTGAGATTAACTCTACACTTCCTGATTCAAAATCTCCAGGCTAAGCATCCCTAGGAATCTGCATATTTCAGAGCACCTTAGATATGCTTCTTAATATTAGGCATGACTGGAAAACATTAAACTCTTCCTTCACTAAACCAGACAATTATTCCCTACTGAGGTCTATCAGAATCACCAGAGCTTTCTCAAAATATGTGTTAGATGTTCTTCACAGTTAAAATTTAGAGACCCCTCATTTATTTTCCTTAATGTTTTTGCTAACCCACTAATCCTCAATCAGAAGTCTACTTACTGATGTGGGACTTGGAGAATTAAAGACGTTCAAGAGGCATTAACATCACTACATGTAGCGCCTATAGTTTTCTAAAATTTTACTGCCTGGCAGATTGGCAGATAAGATTACCAATTTTATTCTTTTATATAAAAAGAATTTTGCAAAAGATTGCACAATTCACATTTTTTGAGGTAAATATATGTACAAACACAAAGAGGGGAATGAAATGAATGACTTACTTGATCTCTGGTTCTTAATGAAAAATAATTTTAGTCTCTCTTTAAATGTGTTTTCATTCATATAGAATTCAACTTGTACCCTGAAAGTAGAAAACAAAAACATAAATTTATGCAAGTTCAATCATATCTTAATTTTTATGAAGATCAACACATATAAACTGGTTTTGTAATTCTCTAATTAACCTAAAGACTAATATATACAAAAAATTATTTGATTTAATGCATTATATATTTGAGTGAATTCCCTGCTACAGAAAGTGAGACTTGAGTAAAATATTGATTTTTGGGAGAGAAGCAGTGACTTCCTAATTTTAAAGAGATAGTCATTTCAAATATCATATGCAGTCAATTCAATTGTCAGTATTAATGAATGTAATAAGTGGTATGAATGATTCAAAACAGCGAGAACACGAAAGTCTTTAATAAATGTTTTCGGAATGATTTTGAATCAAGGTTTTCCAATTTTTTTTTTTTTATGTTGTAAGAATCAATTTAAGCTTGAAAAACTCAATTTGGGCAACAATTCCTCAGATCTACTAAATCAGAATTGTAAAGAACTGGACCTGAAAATTGATACTTAATAAACCCTTCACTATACCTAGGGCCTATTTGGGACACCACACTATATAACACTTTACCATCTTATTTGTTTATTTAGGCTAATATTAAAATATATATGGATCAGCAAAGAAATGGTAATAGCAAGTAAAATATTAAAGTTACCATAGATAAATATAAAGCAGACAACTCAATTAATAGACTGAATATTATATATTTAAACCACAACAAAATAACATCAACAGTTTTAAAAATAGTACTATTTTAATAAATGCATTTGCTTTTTGTCTAAATTCTAGGAAACTGTCTCTCATATAATAGGGCATGATTAATATTTTCAAAATAGTGAGTGAAAAGAAAAATTCTGACATTAATAATCATCAATTTTCTTAGTCACAGATATATTTCAGTTAGGATTTCAAAACCAGTTAAGAAAGGATTTCAAAGAATTAAGATTTCAAAACCAAGAAAGTATCAAAATTCTAACGTTTACACAAACAACAAAGATTTAATTTCATTTTTCCTAATATCACATTTTGAATACGTAATATGTATAAACCAGATATGGTTTTGGTGTTTCCGCGTTTTTTGTTTTTGTTCTTGTTTTTTTGCAAGAGTACATACCTGAGAGAAAACTGGGAGGAAAAAAATAACTGACATATGAAGATGTTCATGTGTTAGAGAAATATTTCACTACTATAACATTTTATAATCTTCTATCCTGTATATTCAAGAAGACCCATGAATAGTTTAAAAGCAGTCTTGTGCCACAAAAGCAAAACATCTTATTTTAATCAATTGCAAACCAACTTTTATTTGTTATACCTTCGAACAGACTTGATTGTTCTCTAACTTTTGTTTCTTCTCCATAAAGAAAATATTTCTATCCACAATTTTTAATTCTTTTATCATTTTCTCATTTTTTCTTCAACTTATATGTAAAATGGTAAAAAGAAAAACTAGAAAGCAAGATTTTCACTTGATAGTGTCTCTAGAAAGAACCCACAAAAATTGCAGTGATGTCTTCCAGGAAAACACTTCCATATGCATATCTGTGTACATGCTCACATCCCTACAAACCCACATACTCACACGTACTACAAAAGACCATGCACACACACAGACACAAAATTCCCTATTGTCTTGGAAATCAAACACTGGATCTGTTTCCCTTGTTTATCAAATGAAAAGTCAATTCATTTTAAATAAAGTAACTGTAATACTAATATCAAGCTAAATTAGTTAAAATTTGTTATGGATACAAAAACAAATTTGAGAGGACATACAGCTATTACAAAAGTAATTCAGCAAAGGCCATGCAGATTTGCTTCCTAGAATTATCAAATTTATAAGAATATGAATCCATTCTTCAGAAAATGTCTGGAGTCCAGTACTGGATATGTAACAGAAGAGCATTTTTTTTTTAACTTAAATGAGATCATCTAAACCCTTAACCAAAATAATGAAGGATCTGGAAAACATATCACATGGGGAAAAGTAGAAGAAACTGGAAATATTTAATAAATATGAAGAGTCAGGAGTCATACGTACAATGATTATCTTTAAATATTAAAGTAGTCAACATTACTAAAATGGGATGATGCATATTGTGATGATCTATTGAATAGAACTAAAAATAGGGAAATATGAAAATTATGAATGAGAATTATCCAACTTTGATATGGCCATAGACAACAGCTTGCAAGCCACTGGTTTTTTTTTCCCCCGAGAGTAAAGACAATTTCGCAAGATGGGAGGTCTCTCATGAAATAACTTCTGAATCCCCATCTAATTATAAAATTATGTGAATTAAAAGTCTTAACAAATCTAGTGATCTGAGTCAATATTATCCTTGAGAAATATGGATAATATTAAAGCATGAATTTCTACAAATGCTTTTTAAAGAAAAAGCAAAAAAATAAAAATACAAAGGAAGTAAGAGCACTTTGTGATCCCTGACTTCTTCTAGATACAGAAAAATGTCCATTAGGCTTACTTATAATACAGAAATAGAGCTTTCCTTTATTTGGTCTAATGACAGCTCCTCCCAGAATCAAAGTATGGTAGTGATAACATATGCTTTCAGGACCTTTCCCAGAACCACACACATATAGTTCTCTAGTACTCAGGGATTTAGGAGAGTTTAATGTTTATCCTTCCCAATGTTTTTCACGATTTTAATTGATTTCAAATATTCTCTCAGTATTTCTTTCCTGTTTTAGATTTAACTGTGCTTTCCTTCTCTCCCTCCCTCCATTCTTTCCTTCCTGCCTTCCTTCCTTCCTTTCCTCTTTCCTGACATCCTCTCTTCTGAACTCCCTATCTCGATCTAATTTTATCTGAATTTACTTACAGCTGTAGACTATGTTAGTGTACCCTTTCTGGACCTTCTCCTGAACCAGAGTTTTGAAGAAGACACTAGGGCAAATCTGCCCTCATCACTTTTTAAAATGTCATTTTTATCACCTACTCATACCAAAGATAAAATTTAGGATCATATTGTCACATTTATCCTAATGCAATAATAATGACTGGTGACTTTAATCTTGAAAATGAGCCACGTGGGTGACCTGAGACCAAGGTGGATAATGATGAGCTGAAAGCTGTAGTGGAAGCAAATCCATCTCAACCTATGCATGAACAGCAGCAAGGTTTCACATTACTATTCCAACAATTTTGGACCATTTGAAACAAATCGGCAAGATAAAGAAGCTGAACAGATGAGTTCTGCATGAATTGAACCAGCATCAGAAGATAAATCGTCTCAAAGCTTGCCTTTCTTTGCTGTTACAACATGAAGGTAAACCATTTCTACAACAGACTGTTAACACGTGTAATGAAAAATGGATTATTTCGACAATCACAAGCGTTTGGCACAATGGTTGGATAAAGACGAAGTGCTGAAACACAGTCCAAAACCGGATATTCATCAATAAAAACTAATGGTGTGTGTTTGATGGTCCAGCACTGATATTATCCACTATACCATCAGGAAACCTGGTCAATCAATACAGTGGATGTCTACAGCAACTAACGGGACAAAATGATGAGGATGCTTGCGATTAAGCAGCTGAGATTGGTCAATAGAGACAGGCCAATCCTCTTGCAAGACAATGCCAGGCATGGAGCATGTGCCTATTGTCCTAGCTACTGAGAAGACTGAGGCAGGAGGACTGCTTGGGCCCAGGAGTTCAAGAATACAGTGAGCTGTAATAAAGCCACTGCACTCCAGCCAAAAAAAGAAAAGAACTAAGAGAGATAAAATATTGGACTCCAGAATCAGATGATATGCATTGGATTACCAGGTCTGCTGTTATTCTCTGTAAAATGCTGATATTACTTCTATTTAACAGGGTTATTATGGAAATTAAGGAAGATACTATATATATAAAACATACAACTGAACAATGGCAACTAATTACTTTTTCTGGTGTGTTGGTAATAAAAAATATTACTAGAATAAACATTTATAATTGGAAAAACAAAAACTGTGGATCACCTATTTCAATTTGATGTGATTGATTCCCACAAGAAACATTTACTCAGGAAAAATAAGGGTATAAGACAATAAAGAATTTCACTATTTACTTCAGAAAATTCCTGCAGATCAATTTATTTGAGACAATAAATAGTCTTGTCACCTGGGTAAACAGATCATTTATCAAACAATAGCTTACTCATTAAGACTTGCTTCAAAGCTCTCATTTTGTTGTGTCCACTAATTCTAAAAGATTTGTCAAGAACTTTGATCATTCCACATCAGTATTCCACCTTCAAAGATTCCCCTTTCACCACTGGAGCACTGATCTCAAACCCTGATAAATATCTCACTTCTAGCATCTTTCTCCTGAAACATTACTAAAGCTTACTACATGCAGGGAGTTTGAATAAAAATAGTTTTGTTGAATTAACGGGTTTTCTGGTGACTTTTCAATTACTTGAACAACAGTATAAATGGAGTTATCCTATACCTGCCACTCTATAACCTAATTATTTTTACTCAAAATTAGAAAATGAAATCCATATCATCATTTTTAATTACTACATGGTATTCTTCTATATTAATACTCCCCATTATTCACCACTCCCCAATTAATGGATCTTTAGGCTTTGTTTACAATCATAAATAACAATATAAAAAAATTTATAAAAATTTTTTTTAAAAATTTTTATAATTTTTTTATAAAAAAATTTATAAAAAAACAATATAAAAAAACAAAGAAAAAAATCTTTATTTTATAATAGTAATAAAAAGTAAATACTAAATATATTTTCTACATTAACACTAAATAATGTGAAATCTGAATCTTAAGTTTTCTAAAACATGTATGTCAAAGAATACAGCAGTAATCTAAAATTCTACTTATATTCTCATCATTTTAATAAATAAGCCTCTTCCATGGAACCAACTTAATATATTTTCTCCAAACTGTTTGAGAAAGTAGACAATGACATAGTAAAAATGTGAAAGAAAATATTATACTAGAAAAAAACTCAGTCACTTCTGTCAGAAAAATTTTCCAAAACTTGACAATAGATAAAGGCAATTACTAGATGCTCTTCCAGTGCCATGCTAGACTTGATTTTCTATTTTCTGTGATATTTTACAACTGTAAAGGAGTAGACATTAGCATGAAGAGTTTTGTCTAATAGGTAGGCAAAGAAATAGATCAATAAGAAAAATAAGAACTATTCAATAAATGGATTTTTAAAATGGTTATCTAATTAGCAAAAAAAAATGAAACTGGGTCTCTATCTCACATTATATAATTATGTTAAATCACCTCTAAATTAAGAAACATTTTAAACTCTTATTAAAAAATATTTCATATTTTTTGACTTTAAATAAGGAAAGGGTACTTCAAATACAAAACAAAAACATAAAATATGTATAAAATCTTTGCCTGGATAGATAAGTATCTAAACCAATAAATAACTTCAATGGAGGGCTCAAAAAATTTGAAAATCTCAAATTTATCACAGACAGTAATTACTTGAAATCTTAAAAAGAGTGAAAAGACAAGTGCATAACTGGGAGAAAACATTTGAATAAAAAAGTGATAAAGGTTAAAAACAGAATATATAAAGAATTCTTAACAAATCATTAAGAAAAGAACAAAGGTGCAACCAAAAGACATGAACTGGCATTTCACAGAAAAAGAACTATATTGGCTAATGAATTTAGGAAGAAATGTTTAACCTCATTAGTACTCAGGAAATAAGACTATAGTGAGGTAACATCTTATATCCATTTGACTGGAAAAATCAAAAAGCATAATAATGTCAAATGTTGCAAAGTGAATCAAAGGATTTCTTGTTAATTACTAGTGGAGTGTAAGTTGATGCAATCATTTTGTCAACAATTTAGCATTATCTAGTATAATTTAATATTTATATATTTATCACCCAACGATTTCATTCTAGATAAATGCCTTAGAGAAACTTAAACATGTACTCAGATGCATGTACAAGAATGTTCAAGGAATGTTCATGAGAGCAAACAAACAAACAAAAAACAGAAAGAACTTAAATATCCACTGACAGGGAAGGAATAAATTGTGGCATATTCATACAATGGAAAGTTACAATAAAAATTAATGAACTATGGCTATACGCAACAATATAAATGGATCTTACTAAAATAATGTTGAATGAAAGACACGAATCTAAGACTGCATGTAAAAAAAATAAGACTACATGTAGCATAACATTCATTTTTATAAAGTTCAAAAATATTTCAAATCAATGTATTTGGGGGTACCCATACTCTGTTAAACTGCATTTTTTAAAAGTAAGAGAATGAAAAGCCAAAATCAAGGCCAGGGAAGAGAGTGCAAAAATCCAGAGTTAGATGCAAGTTGTTTATAAAGTATTAGTTCTTTGAGTGTCCACAGGTGTCTATGTATTATCAATAAATAAATTAAATAAGGAATCTTCATGAATGAATGAATGAAGTATTTGAAGGTCTATCCATAATAGGACAATGAGGAGAGTGCCATAAACTAAGAATTATAACTAAGATAATTCTGAGCCTTTGGGGATAAAAATAGTAAATATTTTATATTTATAAAAAACAGGGTAGAAGGATTCCAAGGAGCTACATGAGAAGAAATTTACATGCTCTACTAATAAGTAAATGAATCAAATCTTTAACACTAGCAGGAATTTGGTAGGGCACCACACGGACTAGGATTGGCAAGCTTGGATGAGAGGAGAATACACATGGAAGATCTCTTCTGATTTAAGAAATGCCAAGTGCAAAGGGAAAAATATTTAAGAAAAAGTATAGTACTTTTAGGGAATTAACAAGAATTAAAATAGCTAGAACACAGTCAGCATATAAGACAAAAACAAAATATTAAAGTAGAAAGTAGCCCGTCTAAGTTAAAGGAACTTGAATAGAAACTAATAAATATACTAATAAACAGTGACAATAGCATTATCAAGAGAGACTATTTACTGAAAATCCCCGAGTACTATGCTGAGTACATAGATGTATTGTCTTGTTTAATCTTCAAGACAAACCTTTAATCAGTACCATTAATAGCTCCATTTCAGAGATTAGGAGATAGAGGCATTCGTCCAAAATCATACAAATCGTAACTGGTGCAAGCAGTACTTACTCCCAGGCAGTCCAATTCTGGAGCCCACACACTTAACCCTGACTCATATCGATCAAATTAACTTTTCATTTTTTAAGTTATATGTGTTTTGTTCTGATTACAAAATATATTCAAACAGATCATAAAATGTATTACCATAGCTAAAGAGACATTTTAGGAACTAATTGGATAAAATTTATTTACACAAAAAATGTCTAACAATTTCAGTTTCAACTAATGTAGTCAGTAAAAATTATTTCCTAAGGCTTTACCATGTGTTAAGTACCATTTAATGTACTGATGTGATGGACAAAGAAACGTAGCACTCAGATTCCCCTTCCTTCAATGATAGCTGGATAATCTCCAGCTGCCACCTGCTTCCTGGTCTGCTTCGGGGTCTGCCTCAGCTGCAAAGAGCCACCTTACATGAGGCCAAGCACTTCCCAGGACAGCCCACAACCCAAACTCTGTATCAGGGTCTGCTTACGGAGAACCCAATCAGAGACGCTGACAATTACTTTTTATTAGATTATCTACGAATTTCATAGTAACTCTACCAGATCAAAAACAAGCAACTGATTATAGTTAAACAAGCAAGATATAGATAAGAGGAAATCGCTTTACCACAAAGTTTTCAAAGTAATTCAGGATTCTGCTTCTGACAATATGGTAGACCAGATGTCCCATGAAACCGTCCCCAAAGGAAACATCTAAAAAAGTTGAATAAATTATTTTACACACACACACACACACACACACACACACACTTTTTAGCATGCATGGAATTAGCAGGAAAGTAAGGAAAATCCTTAGAAGCCAGAAAAGAAAATAAGAATCCAGAGAAGTAAGCCAGCACCGAAACTGCTGTTCACCCTGGTGTTATCTGCTATTTTGGTGATATGGACTTTGTATTTTGACTGGCCAGAAACTTGTCAAAGAAATCCCCCACAAAGAGCTCCAGAGAAATCCCCCACTGAAATCCCCCTCAAACAACCAGGATCCCAGAAAGGAAACATCATTAGTGCATGAACTAAGAAAAATTTTTCTTACAGCAGAAGCAGATGGTGAACACACTTAGCTGTCTTGCCACAGTTCTGAGCACTATGGGGAGGGAAGCAGAGAGACACTGAGACCCGTGATTAGTTTGCTTGGACTGCTATAACAGAACATCATAGATTTCTGGGTGGCTTCAACATAAATTTATTTTCTCACAGTTCTGGAAGATAGAAGTCCAAGATAGAGAGGCCAGTAGGATTGATTTTTCCTGAGGCCTCCCTCCTGTGACTGTATTACCGCTTTCTCACTGTGTCCCTACATGGTCTTTTCCTCTGCACACACCCTTCCCTGGTGTCCTTCCATGTGTTCAAATTTCCTCTTCTTACAAGAACATAAATCAGATATTAGGCCCCCTACAGCAGCCTCATTTTAACTTAATCACCTCTTTAAAGACTCTATTTCTAGATACAGTTACATTCTGAGGTACTTGGATTAGGGCTTTCATATACGAATGCTGGGGGAGGAAGCAATTCAGTCCATAACACTTGCTGGCAACAGTTCTGAAATCACTGACTCTAATTTCTCACCTCTTATTCTCTCTTTAACCTGTCCTACCTCTCTACTAAATCAGCAGTTACCAAGGTCACCAGTGACCTCTACACAGCGTGATGCGGAAGGCGGCTATCAGACCTCACCTCACTTACCCTATCAGCATTAGGCACAGTTATCAGTTCCTATCCCTGAATCACTTTCTTCACTTGACTTCCAAGATGCTCCATTTTCTTGGTTTTCTTCCTAGTTTATGGTTTACTCCTTCTGAGTAGTACCCTTGGCTGATTTCTTCTTGTCTATTCTTAAAATCCATCCTCTTTTATAGCTACACTTGAAATGTAATCCATGTATATGCCTAGGACTGCCAAATTTGTATCTCCATCCCAGTCCACTCCCCCAAACTCATATACTCATTCAACTGCCTACTCAACTTTTCTACTTGAATCTCCAGTGGACATTTCTAACCCAGCAAAACCAAATCTAAATTCCTCATTTTCTTCCCCGAAACCTTCTCCCCATTTGGCTGATGCCAAATCCATTCTTCTTGCAGTTCACCCAAAGTCATGTAGTTATACCTGAATCCTCTTTCACTTGAGTACATATTCATATCATTCTCTGAAGTTTTTTGAAAAGTAAAAATCTTTTAGTGGAATAAGAAAGAAGAAAAAAAATGCTTGCAACAAACATGTTTTTTTTCATACAAGCAACAGTGACTTAAAGATATTTAAACTTGCTTTCAGGTTAAAATTTATTTTCAATGCAAGACACAGTAAAACAAATCAAAACTTTAGGTGAAAAGTGGAAAAACTGAAGCCAAATTGAAGCTCCATCCATGTATCAACCCACAAAAATAGCAGCAAAATATTTCAAATCATCAAAAGTACTGCGATGTGCAAAGTCTTCTATTCTAGGCATGACCTTTAATTAGATATGATTGCAAAAGCTGCCGATTGGATCCCCGGTGTAAGTGATGTACAGTGACATGGAGGGGAGTTCTGGAAAGGAAACAACCACCTACTTTCTTCTTCACATCACCTTATTGTGTCTGAGAAAGGAGGGACTCTGATCTGCCTGATGATTTTCCTTATGCTTACCCTCTTTCTTCCCCCAATTAATTCCAATTATGGCATACAGAATTCAGAATCGGTTTTGTGTCAGAATAAAGTTTGTCATCACATAGCTTCTTAAGCCTTATTAAACCTCAAGCTCCACTGATGAGACACTAATCAGTTTTGCTTATAATTATGTGCCCGGTGCCAAGATCACAGCAGATGTTCACTAATATATAGGAAATTAAAAGTTGCTCTGCAGTAGTTACTTCTAACACCCCCTTAGCATACAAAGTTGACAACTATCAGAATGCAGAGGCTGGCAATCTGTGGATACTGCCATCTGGCATCTATGCTGAGAAACAGAAACTCCCAAATAACCTTGCTCCAAAAGGGAACACATTTGTTAGTTTGAGAATGCACGGTTCTTATTTGCTGCGGATGATATGAATAATTTAGCATACCATGATATCTCTTTATTCCTTCAACCAGAATTAATTATCATACAAGTTTTCAATAAAAATATTCAGCTGGACTCTAAAAAAAAATGAACAACTCCTAACTAACCTTTCTTCTGTCTTGCTTGCAGGCCAGATCCTGCTTCCTTCAGCTCTCACTTTTGATGCCACCTGAATCTTCATTCTCATCAAAGTCTTAGACAACTGACACACATGTATTTGTGCTTAGTGCACTCTATTCCTTTTACAAAAGTACTTATTGCAACATATTGAAATTGCATTTTTTAAAGTCTGTATTTTTCAAATGAATCTTAGAGATCAAATAACTGTTCTATGTCATAGGACACAGAACGTAGAACTATAAAAGGAGGGTAAAAGTAACTTTAAAATATTTATATAATTAGAAATTTGGTATATTTTTATGTTGAAAGCGTATACTCTCTTTGAGCAAAGTGGAAGCAACTAAGCTTAGTGCTTTGTAAGATTAATGAGCAAAAATAGACTGAAACAGACAGGAAGCTACCAGATGGAATGCATCATTAATAACACCCAACTACGAGCCTCATCAAGAGTTGATTTGAGGCCATGTTTCTTGCTGTGTGTCTCTCCAGAGCTGTCAGTAATGGCTTTCCTTGCATCTAAAATTGTGGGGCAGAAATTTTGTCTATTTTGTTGATTTTGATTGTGTTTTCAGAACTAACACAGTGCCAGATACACATATTAAGTATTCAATACAGTTGCTCAGTGTTGAATAAATTTTCTACACAAAAGTTTGTTTTCTTCTTGTTCTTATTTACATTTTATCTATCAAAATCATGTTGACAATTATAAATATCTTCTGAACATTTTTTTCTAATTTTCAGTCGTCCTTCCTGTATGTTGGGACTTAACAATTTGGAATTTTCAACCAGCAATCTCCTTCAACCTCCTCCTCAATAGCTCACCGAATGAATCAGTCACCGTATCATTATGTTCTTTTGTGTGAGAGGCACCAATGGGAAAAATAATATTTTCCTTACTGATACTTTCAGAATATTTAAGGTACTTCACACAAATTATAGATAAAATTTGGCTAAAAAAATGTATACTATGTAAACATTTACTTAAACATTTAAATAAATACATGTGTTATATTTAAATATTAACATACATTAATATTTAAATAACTAGTCAATTGCTTCTCTATATCTATATAAAAATAAAAGATGACTGATTTCCATGTATTTTTGGATGTTCTTTTACATATTAATAAGTAAATTATAACTTTAGTAATTCTGCTAAACATGCCTTTTAGAATCATGAAGCTATTTGTCCTTGAAATGAACATGTGAGATATTTCCCAAACCTAAAAAGTCCAAATATTAGATCATCAGCTTTTAGAGGAAAACAAAAATGAATACAGTTCGTCTCAGAGAACAAATGAAACAAAGCCATAATAAATGATTTAATCTATTCTAAAGATTTGGCCTCTTGATACACCTTGTCTCTAGTTTAGGAAAATTGAAACATATGTTTTAACATACTAAAGGAATAATCTGGCAAACTTCTAGGTCCTGGCTCACCATCATTTCCAATATTCATGGAAAAGGACTATAAGGATTCTGTGGTATCACATTTCCAGCATTTGTGCGATGAAGATAACTTTACTAGCAGCCACGAATATGGGAATAACCACAGCACGGCCCCTTCCATGCTCCTGAGGCTTGCCAGTAGAACTCAGAAGGCTGCACCTCACCTTCTATCCGGATCAAGAAGTCTTCCAACTCTAGATATAAGGCTGTTAGGCTTCCATTAACATGCAATCATTCTACACTATGAAACAGGTTGATAAACTCTGAAGAGAACTAATAGAATGCAGACTTGCTTACAATTCTATCTAGTATTCATGAAAATATGCATGTTTCCTTTTTACATTTATAAAAATTAAGCAAACACTGACTTACCATTAACAAGAAGTTGTTCTTTAGAATTAGAAAAAAGTTGATGTGAAATTAAAGGTTGACTATGGACAAACTTTGAGAAAGTAATTGAGAATCAATTGTAATGAAATTTTTCTTCTTTATGACAGATCACATTTTACTTCATTTAAAGGAAAAAAGCAAATGCTAATAATTCTTGTAGTTTTGTCTAACAATACACAAAAGTCTACAAAGATCTCTATTTAAATTACATTTAAACAATATGTTTATGTAGAAAGTATCGGCACTTGCCAACTCCATTTCAATCCAGCTTTCACTTTCTTTATGCATGTTTACAAATTCTACCCTTTTTAATACTAAATTGCTTGTAAAATTACTTCATGTTAACCTATGTTAATAAAATTTAAAGATTAATTTAGGTGAATTTAGTTTAGTTGTCCATAAATGAGTTACAGGCTTATTACAAACTAGATGTAAATGCTGAAAAACACTACATGTGCAAAAAGTATTACTAGAGGTGCCAGCAGTTTTTGATGAAGAACAGATGTATGTATACCAAAACAATGCTCTAATACATGTGAGGAATCAGTAAAATCTGTAGTAATCAGGTTACTATAACTTCCATGTTTATGCTTTGACTAGAAATAATTTGCAGATGCCCGAACTATTTTATTTCTTATGTACACCATCACTTAGGACTCCTTAGTTTGCAATTGAGAAAAAGAACCTATCCAAATTAGCTTAAATTAGGAAGTGAAAAGTGCAGACTGGTGATGACTGCAGGCATGGCTTGAAGCAGGAGCTCATCAATTTCAGGGAGATCTTATTTCTTTTCTCCATCTCCCAGCTTCACTTCCTTTGGTCTATTCAAAAGCATATTTTCCTTCATGGTTTGTATTTTTATTTGGATGATCCAAGGTATTCTTGCCTGTTCTTCAAAAGTTACCAACACAAAGTCATGGACTGTGTCTTGCACTTTTTTGCATCCCCTCAGTGTGCTGACTCTATAATATATCCCTCGAAGTTCTTGCTGAAGAAGCAAAAGGGTGTTTGCATTGGCAAATTATCTTCTTTATGCATTTTAATGTAAAAAGATGGACCTTGCAGCACTTATGAGAGCTGTTTAATAGCTTTAGTAATTTTTTTTCTGTTATTCAAGTGTAAAGTATTAGTAACACAAAGGCTTAAATGTAGGACATTAAAATGTATCATACCACCATAAAGTTAGGTAAAATTATCTGAAACGTGTTCAGAATTAGTCACACGTAAATAATGACACTTTACTAGTAAAACAGGGTGACACAAAACGAATGATATTAATAATGTAAGAAATTTTCTGAAAATGAGGCCATTATCTTTATAGTTTCAAGTACTTTAAAAGCTGCTTGAATTTCTCTCATGGGGAAGAATATTAACAGGAAACCATTATTCTGCTTGTGAATCACCATGTGCTCTTTGAAAGTAGCATATATTTCTAGCATATGAAGGATATATGCTTAATTACTCAGAAACTTTCATTTAAATAAAAAATATAAACTTATAATTGAAAAATGTTCGAAGTTTAAATAATTTAATGTGAAGAAAACTTGCTGGTACACGTGAAGGAATATTATTCGTATAAAAAATTGTAAAAAGCATAGAGTTGAATTCATTTCTCACTATGATCTGCCACTATTTCCTAATTTGTTTAGTTCAGCAGTTGCCATGAAAAGGTTCAATCTGGAGATCAAAAACTATTCATGAAAAGTTTTTTCCACTTGTGCATCTTCAACAATTACCTAGTCTAATCACTTTATCTCAATCATGTAGGAAATTAAAATCATGTAGTAACTTGACATACACAGGTAAAATTGAAATAAAAGAAAAAAATGAGCCCAGATAACTAATATTACCAATAACATTTTCATTTCCGAAGTGTACTTGTATTGTATTGATTAATAATACTATTTTAAATACCCAGGAGTATCACAGCATTTTAATACATGCCTGCTATATGCTGGGCATGTATCTTTTTCATTTAGCATTACAAAAATTCTTTGAGCCAGTAATTATTATCCACATATAGATGAGATTGGTGAGGCTCAGAAAGTTCAGTACATTGCCCAAGATCGCACTACTAAATTATGAAGCTGGGATCTAATAATAAGTGCAATTTTACAAGGAAAATAAAATGCATTTTGAAGACTCACTCCCCTATTTCTTAAACTTTGTTTTGTACAAACACGGGATGCAAAGAGTCACGATCTCCTTCTATAAAGGAGTTCTTTCAAACTAAATTTTACTTATAGATACAAAACTGAAGCCCCAAGTAAATACGAGATTTGAACAGAGGTGTATCTCTTTCACACAGTGACAGAGCAAGAATTGAACGTAAGACCAATTCTTAGATCATGACTCTTGCTAATGTACCAAATTTCTCCTGCCATTTTCCTTACTCTTAAACTATCAACTTTCTTAGCCTTAAATGGATTCCAATTAACTACCTCCAATAAGGATTTTTGAAAGAACAGGACAATATTCAGTAATAGAATGACAGCCATCACATCACCAATTTAACAATCTCCATACCCAGTGCTATAAGACAATGACCATGTCTATTAGACATGCCTCCAGACCAAAAATTAAAAACTTATGCTTTTTATGTCAAAAATTCTGTTTCATTTTCAATTTCTTAATTTGTTTAGTTCACCAGTGTTGTGATCATTGGAAATCCACAGAGAGAAGTCCTTTTGATTTTTCATAAGACAGAATTCTCCAGAAAGTTAGAATAATATATAGAGTTATTCTGAACAAACACTTTATTCGTAATATAACAATCCTGAGTAGTCCCAAGTATTTTCAAAGATTGAGAAATGGTCTTTAGATACCACTAGTTTTATTACTCTGTGCTTTTCTCTGAACATAACACAAAATTCTAAGCTGGCATTTGAATTGCAAAAACAAATTATGTGTGATTCCTCTCCTCACTTCTCTTAGAAGTGTTCAAGCAAGGATCAAATAGAAATGGCATGTACTGGTTTCTTATTTTCCAATGATATCTAAATCAAAGATGCTATCAACTAAAGAGCCATTAAGAAATACAATACATTTTTACTCATTATGGGTTATTACCCACTATCTATAGCATAGTCCATTTAAGGAGGACGCATTTTAGTTTTAAGTGTTGATCATAAAAAACACAATCACAAATGGAGTCGAGATTTATCTTTTGTGAGAGTTTCCTTCTTGCTGGCTTATCACTGTCAGTAATAAAAATTGGTTAACACTTCCTTTGCTCATTAGGTAGAATTATTCCCTTGACTGGTGACATCAATATGTTTGTAACAACCCCATTTGCAATGCTGGCAGCCTGGCCTAAAATGTACTGATAAAAGGAACCGAAGCAGGCATTTTGAGAGAGAGTTATTCCAGCCATTTAAGAGCAGAAAAAGTCACACAGGATATGATTGTGCATTATACTGCCCCATACCTTCCATGCTTACAATCATGGTATACATAAATATTTAACTCTTGAATAAGTATGTTAAAATAAATAACGTAACTGCATGACAGATTCAAAAATTTGCATTTAAATAATAATGTTAGAGAAAAGATTTTATGTCAAATTAGAGCAATTCAATAATGGCTTAAAGTCAGAGTACATTCCGTATACTCAATTATTCTAAGATATTGCAAAATTAAATTGCTGAATTGAATATTTGTAATGATTAAGAAAGTTTTCTGAAATGCCTCTCTCTCATTGATCATTAAAATAAACACATTTAAAGCATGCAATTTCAAGTTCATTAAAACTACAGATTATAAATTGTATTTCAGATGAATAAGGAGAAAATAATCATAACTTTATCCATGACAATAAAAACATCTAAACATTGTTTTCATCATTTCAACATACCCTACAGTACCTTTTTCTTGAATCAGATATTGATGGCTGAAGTCGTGGAAAAGGCACAAATGTGGATCGACAAGGAACTAGCTGTGGAGACATTATAATCTTCTGCTCAGATATTTGCTCACGAGAAAGAAATTTATTTACAGCCACAAACTCCTTTCATCCAGTAGTATGATCAAAGAAATGGAGTCTTGTGTTTTTATCATGATTTTTTAAGGATTTTATAGGATGTAAACATTTCAGCTTAACAGCTGATTCTAATTTCTTTAATGCTATCTTTGACTCAGCATCACTTGACAGACTATTAAGGAAATGTTGATGATGCAGGAAGACCAGTGTACTGGTTAACATGATTATTTTACAGAGCACTGTGTATTCATTTTTAGCAAATACACTGTCACGATATTCCTCTCAGCTTTTTTCTAAAATCTCTTATTTACAGTTATCTGATCGCAAAGATGTTTGGTGTTCAAAATATAGAACATAACACTTGTTTCAGAAAATATAACCTATGATCTTTTCTCTGGTAAACAAAATCAGATGTTAATTTTCAGACAATCCACGAGACTCAGACCATGTCTACCAAACACACAAGCCTTACGACTCAAAAAAATATGCAGAAATCATACTTCACACACCAGCAAGGACCCTCTACAATGAAAAAAATATATACACACTAAATGTCAAATTCTAAGAGGACACTATTGTTTGACCCATGTCCTACAAAATGGCTGGCACATTTAGGGACACAATAAATATGGAAAAGTTTCTTGTGGACATAATAGGAATGGAAGAACGTACAAAGAAAAGATAAATGCGTGAATTCATAAAAATGCAAAAATATAGAAAATGTTAAAATCCTATTAAAATATTAGGAGGATATTTAAAATTTATGACAACAAAAGTGCACAGTAGCCTATAACTATTTTTGAAGCCTTACTCATGATAACCTTGTTCTGATTAAAAAATCGAAGCAATGTAGTTGTTCAATAAAAGAAAGTTAGTTAAATATTTTGGTACGTCAGTAGTATGGAGCAGTACTGCAATCACAAATAATGATGGAAAGCTATTCATAAAGTACAATTAAGTGGGAAACTGATAAACAAATAAAAAATAGATTAACAAATACTATTGTGGTTTGATCCCATTTGGGTAAAGCATATACAAGTAAATATAAAAAAATCAGAAATATTATAGACCAAATTATTAGCATTGGTGAAATTAAACTGTGCTTTTTTATTGAAGTTTCTGGTACTTGTTACCTTCTACCTTTCCTCCAGTGATGACATCCTGCTATTGTAATAAAAATAAAGCACTAACAAAATGAGACACACCATTTGCACCGTTTACATTTAACCATGATCTACTTTTTCAAATATTTATCCCTTCAAAATAACTTTCTGAATGTGATATATGAACATTCAAATAGCTGCTCTCTTTTAAAATAAGCCATACTGGACATCACATCATGCCCTTGGTCCTAACTACTATTTACGAATTAACTTAGCCAATCAGACTTCACCCCCTGCCACTTCCCCTGAGTTATTTGTTAGGCTCAGATCAGAACTCAATAGATCAAATCAAAGGCAAATCTTTACTGTAAATAACAATTTTACAGAACATAAGTTCTTGACCTTATCACCACCCAGAGATCAAGAACAATACCATTGAATATCCTCATAACTTTTATTCTGTTGAAGAGTCTGTAGGGAATTGCTTATTCCATTCCCTCAGGGACAATGGAAGGACTTTTCCAATGACAGCTTTGCAGACATTTTCTTCAGCTCATCTAAGCTGGACCTTTTTACTAGCTCCATCACAGAAAATCCTTGCAGTTCTCATAGCAGAATCTCCCCACAGACTTCCAAGAAGGACAAGCTACCATTTGAGGACTATAACATGGAGAGATGTGGCATGAAGGGAAAGGCAAACTTGGTAGCCACACTGACTTGCACTTAAATCCAGTTGCAGGCCGACTAGCCATGGGATTTCCAATGCACCATTAACTCTTCTGAGACTCACAGTTTCCTCTACGTAAAATGGACAGAGTGACTCCTACTTTCTAATGTTAATGAAAATAAAACGAGAATGTATGTGAATTAGGTATAATAATATTAATACCTAATATAGAAACTGACATGTAAAAGCTTCTCAATATTTTCTTTCTCTCATCTTGATTAATCCAGTACTCTTAAGATAAACATTATCATACAAGGGATAACAGTGATAAAATTTCACCCCAAAACAAATATACTGTCAGTAAGGCCACACCATATTATCACAGAGAAATGTAAATTTGTGCTAAGTTTATGAAATAATAAAAATAACTCTAGAGCCCAGTGATTATTTCAGCAGTCTCTAGTTGGTCTGCACTACAGTCTTTCTCCATGAAGTAGTAAGTTATTTCAACAATTTAATGTAACGATGCTAAAATGCCTGCTGGCTAAAGGGAAGACGTCACTACTGAAGTAGTAGTTCCTAGCATTTAGAAATCACCCGAGTCGCAATTAGGAGCAGCTGGGTTTTCCCGATAGGCTTATCTGTGAGTCAGCTTTCTTGCTGTCACTATGTACAGCCACCAAGACACTCGCATTTGTGGTTTAGTTTCCTTTGCACAACACTACAGTAAAATGTTTTTTTTTTAAGTAAACAAAGTCTTCATTTTATCAGTCCTTTACCCTCTTAGGAAAGGGATGCCTTATCATATGTTAATATTTATTTAGTCCACAGTGATTCAAATGAGGATTAACAGAAATAATATTCTCATTTAAAACTTAAGTCCATGAGACATCTTTTCAAAACATCGGAGTTTGGGATAATAGTACATGCTAACAGAAAGAACTCATTCTGATTCTGAATAGTTCATAAACATTAGTAGTCAAGAAAGAAACAGGGAAAAGTAGGTGACATTTACAGTTTCCAAGTAATTTATTTGGACATGATTTGAGTTTCCAGAACATCAATAGAACCATCCAGCAGCTAAATTCATTTTTAACGTTAATATCCTAGAACTCATTAACATTTCCAAGCTTCAACTTGGAACATGAGTCTTGTTAATCAGAAAGGAAGGAAAATGTTGAGATAAACAAGCGAGATTTATAATCCTTGAGATTAAATGTTTCTTATTTCATCCTTGAAATTTCCTCATACTTAGAAGAATTCTTTGTGCATAATATTTACTAAATAAAATAAAATGAAAAAGAAAAAAGCAGAAAAACTGCCAATATATTGCAATCTTCAATAATTTATCATAAGGAACATACTCTTTAACATGTTTTAATGATTCTCTGTCACTGAGCCAAAATAAGTTACTTCCATGGTCCATATGAACTTTTCCAAATGTAAAGGGATGTTTAAATGGTAATATTCCACTCTACAAACATGCTTTGATGAATAATCAAGTTAATGAGCTCCTCTTATAAATCAAGGTGTAAAACCATATAACTAATCTATAACATAAGGCACTACAATGAAATAAAGAGGTCAGACTGCTTACTTTTCCGTATCATCCTGGGAACATTGTTTCCTCCCACGTAAATTTTGGTCATTCAAAATTTACCCCTTCTAAAAGAAAGCTGCAGCAATTCAAAGGCAAAGAAAATTCTCAAATAATCAACACACACAGAGATCTCTATCTAGTCATAACCGAATTTCATTCTTTTCCTGGGCAAACCAAGGATGATATAAATAATGTATGGAATAAAATTTGTGTTGTCAAGTTAGTGACCAAGGTGACCATTAAAGATATTACAATCCAACTTCAGTATTTCCAGTATCTACCTATATCTTCCAAGGCCCAAGGTTTTTTCACTGATACTGACACAATGACTAACAGAAAGTTACTGATGTAGTGAAGTTCTCTTCCAATGTATTAATAGAACAACTGTTGGCCTTCTTAGGACTATATGTGTAATAAGAAAATTACTCCTCAATTATACAAGGAGATCATGGTTCTTATTTTTCTGTAGAAATGTTTATATGTCTCTTAATGACAAGGATTATTTAAAAAGAGAGATATAATGATCTCGAAAAAAGAGACTATAAATATGAACCTACTGTACTGAGAGCATTAACTGAGAGCACTCTTATGGACCAAAATGCATCTGGGAACTTTTCAAGTTCTACAGTCTTCTGAGGTGTTTAGTCACCCAAGAGATATGACTAGCTTTCTCCCATGGTAGAAATCCTGGAATTCTTTAAATCCATGTAGAAAGAAAAGCCTCAGCTTAGGTGTAGAAGTGTTTATATTAATATTCACTCAATAATTTTTATATCTTCTTTTGTGGTTGGCATCATATATAAGGCAGTGAACAAAAAAATAGCTTTTGTTCTCATAGAGCTTATATTGTAGCCAGAAGAAGCAGAAAATAAACAAACCATAATAAAGGTTTACTTACAAATTTGAGTAAGTGCTATGAATGGAAAGTCTATGATGCTGAGAGAATGGGTATATTGAGTAGGTGGTAGGAGCAAAGGCCTCTCCACTAATACCACAAGGCCTGTGGGACTTCTCTCCTTGTAGGTGGTCAGCCCGAAAAGTAATTTTGTTTATGGAAATTGGCTTTCATTCACAATTTGAAGATAGTGCAAGATACTGTTGGTAAGGCCCAGAATTCTGGCGCTCAGTACACAAAAGCTTGGAAGGTAACAGATGTGGGGGGAAGAAAATGAAGGATTTTTTTTTACCAAAGATATTATTAATGCACTATCTCAGAAAACCGCATTTTGCAGATTGCTCCCATTGCCAAAGATTGTCCATATTTTGGTGTTGAGAGCCTTTGATAGATAGCCATTTTCAGCGAATTTATACTTTGAGAGAAAATCACAAATAGAGGTATTGTTCCACAGAGGAAACTGATTTCCCACTTGACTATGAGGGAAATTGTCTCTGCATTAAAAGTACAAAACTGGCTATTTACATTACCTTAAAACTTCTCTTTTTGAAATCCTACTCCAGGCAATAAATATATACAAGCCACAGAATTATTATTTACATAGGCTTTGGAGACTAATTATTTGAGCTGAAATAGCAATGCTTATGTCCTGAGATTATTCTCAGATGAAGAATAAGGAGGAAATGGGAAGACCAAGATAGCTCTTGTGAACAAAATTAACATTAAGTCATATTAAAAGAATGCTTTCATCTTTAGCCTTTAAAATCTTAAAAGAAAAAAAAAGGATGTAATCCTATTTCTTAGACATCTGATTAAAAGGTAAAACTCAGAAATAAAAGTAAATTCAAAATCCACAGAAATGGGATTTATACATTTTTGATATATATTAAATAGATCTTAAAAGCCACTGTAAGAAAAAGCAGATCACTTTACAGGACTGACAACTTCACTGATTTCTTTCTGCTAAATCATTCCAATGAAGGAGAGACAAAAACAGAATTGTCAGCATCCCTAATACCAGAGGAGAATTCTAACATTTTAATTTTCCTAGTAGAGACTAGCCATAGCATGGACCTATACCTATATACCTTTCAAAATCACCTACCTCCCTTTTCTTTATCTATCTGACTCCATGTTATCAAAGTATAATTTTGATTATAATTTCCCTTTTCATGCCTATGATTTAATGTGAAAAAAGACACTACCCTAACATTATGGTCTGTATCTCAGTTATACTTTAGTTTGCTAAGCATGAGTCAACTGCTCTGAAATTACAAAAATCTGGATGTTCTTGCAAAGTCAGGTGTCCAGTATTCTAAGAAAAGTCTAAGACATTGCACCCTGGGCCTCATCAAGGTAAGGCCATTATGGTGTATTCACCAAGTGGCCAACCGCTATCTCATGTGTTCTTTGATTTGGCTTTGTCAGAGCTGGAGCCCATTCTACTAAGTGAAGTACCACAAGAATGGAAAAACAAGCACCACATGTTCTCACCATCAAATTGGTATTAACTGATCAACACTTAAATGCACATATAGTAGTAACATTCATCGGGTGTCAGGCAGATGGGAGGGGGAAGAGGATGGGTATATACACACCTAATGGGTGTGGTGCGTACCATCTGGGGGATGGACATGTTTGAAGCTGTGACTTGGGAGGGGCAAAGGCAATATGTGTAACCCAAACATTTGTACCCCTGTAATATGCTGAAATAAAAAGAAAAAAAATGAATTTCAAAGAATAAAATTCAAATTGTTCAGCTGTTACATATTTGTAAAAGTGTTTGTCCTAAGCAATACTCACTTAAAGACAGTATTAATAGCACATGGGAAACTGAAGAACTGGGAAGCTTAGATCAGTTAATGATAATGCTAATCAAAAATGACAACTGAAAATCATTCTAATTAATATCTGAGAAAACATAGTAAAATTTATCCCTATGTAAGCCCTTAAAAAGCTGCTCAAAAACTTTTTTTGGAATCATGCTATTTTCTTTGTACATTTTTATAACCCTGGTTTTACTGGCATCACTACCTTACAGTATAAGGATGCTACATACAAGATTTTACTATAGGTAATTTTCTTCATGGGAAACCCTAAACTGAAGTCTATGACTGTATATAATGTCAAGTCATATTGAAATTAGGTTTTATTAAATCATAAGACTCAATTTTCAATGGACCATTTGACTGTCTTACACTGATTATTCTTAAAATTTCCTGACTTCTGATTATCCTATCACCACACAATTGAAAATTAACTTGAAAATGTACTAAGAGGATTAGATCTTGAGAAATGAAATACGCACTTCCATGAAACATATCTCTATTTTAATTTTTTAAATGGCTTTAGTCTCTTGAAAGGGAAAATTCATTAGTATAGGCAATAGGTTTCTTAGGCCAAACTAAGATGACTGACTGCTGGAGTGTTTTTCTGGTCCGGTCCTCCAGCAAGCCGGCCTTCTAGGGAGGCATGAGTCAGCACACTGATGTAACCAAGGTCTTATCTCCTATGTGAACCCATGTGATCACGCTTTCCCATGGCATGTTGCCACTATTGTTCTGAGCCATATATAAGCGCTCGCCATATTCTCAATGAGCCACTGCATTCCCCCCAACCCCACCCCCACACCCCCGACAATAAAGAGTATGTCTCATATGCCCGCTGCCACCTGTCTCCTCCAATTTACAAGCCTGCTCTGGTGCACTCGCTAGCCACGGAGCCCGCTCCCCACATCTCCTCTTTATGTTTTATTACGTTAACAATTTTATATTCTGTCCAAACAAGGGCATTTCATGCAAAATGTTATTAAATACCTTCCTGAAGACAGAAATAAAAAAATGAACACAAAAAATGTAATTAATGCATTTCAATTAAATTATCTATGATAAACTAACTCAGACTCTTTAGTTATGGAAATAAATCAGCACCTTTTACTGAAGATCGATATAAGAATAAAACAAAATAACATTTTTCTTTGGAAAAACAAAGCACACAGATGGGTGACATTTATTAATTCATTCAATAAATATTTGAATACTTCATATGTGTTGGCACTGCACAGACTGCTGGAAATACAGTGCCCTCATGAGCTTTCTTATTATTATGCATATACAAAGTATAATTATTGGTATATTGAATATTTTTCTGTTTATAATGTTTGACTAGAGGTTTCTGACTTATTTCCATGTCTCCAAATATTACTATTTTACACTGTGTACACAATTTTAAATATAAATCCAACTAATGTTTTTAATGATGCTAACGTTTCTAAGTTAGAACACCATTTTTTCATATTCTTGCCAGCTGTTTTCAATTTCATGGCACACAGTATTTTGTTTTTATTTTAATTAAGCTACTCTTTTAAAAAAGGGCTATGTCCTTCATTTATCTTGGTAGTCATTAAGTAATGATTGCATGTCTAATCAATTTCATAAAATGCAATGGCATGATCTCAGTGTTAGATTTTTAAATTTTGAAAGCGAATATGAAATGTATAATTTCCTCTGACAGCTAGAAGTAATTGAGCAAATCTTCTAATTATTAGCCACTAAACAATCATTACATAAAATTGTCTGATCTATAAAGCCCCATACTTTGGAACCAATAATTTATCAATCTTCACTACAACTCTCTCAGGAAACTGGAAATCAACCCACAATCCTTAAAAGAATTCCAAAATGTATATTCCCATGGCTAAATAGACAATATTTTATGGCATGGCTGATGACTGTGGAAGGTCTTGACCATCCAACTCATTAAAATATTACAATCTGTAATGCATTTAGACACAAACTTAAAATTTAAACTTTTATCATAAATAAGTGATAATATTAGTTACAGTGGCATGCTTTTTTTATTACTTTAACTTTGTAAAACTAATTGAATAAATTCCTTACATATTCTGAAATAATATCTATGAAATTAATCAGAATATATCCAACAAAGGAATGTTCAAATCTGAAGAATTATAAATTAAAATGTTTCCTCGATTGAATTTTATTTTTAGTAGTAACCAAATTTTATAAACTACCAACATTGTGAATGCAATTCTATGTTGTTGGATGAAAGGATCATTCTTAGTAGTTTTTAAGTCCAGAAAAAAGAATATGTGCTTTGACATATTTTAATCACATAAAGAACACTTCCTTCTTCCTCTAACCACTGTCAAAAACAATCTCCTAATGCTGATGCATCATCAAATGTTCTGAACATTTAAAGATTCAAGAGGAAACTGACTGAAATTGCAAAATAAAACTTAAATTATACATATAACTGCAAGTCAGGGACCATATTTGAGGAAAAAAAAAAACCTTATCTGTATATCAAACTTCATTTGCCAATTTTCCAATCCAATTCCCCTTAAAAAGAAACTAGATAGAGCAAAATCATTCATCTGAAAATTATGTAATGCAAAATAAATATGAATTCAATTTTCCTGTTTGTGTCTTTGAGAAAATGGTAGCATTGAATACCAATCAACAATAAACAACAAAACTTTAAACACCTAAACATGAACACAGCATTGTGCTAGGTGAAAGCAGTGTATTTAAGTGGCTGAAAAATAGGTTTAGTTCTAGAAACACAGAGTGAGATAAATCTATGCTTAAAATTTATAGTCTACCCCTTACCAAGTATGTAACCTTGAAAATGTTGCTAATCCCCTATCTTCCTCATTACTTCAGCTATAAAATAGAAATTAAAATATCCATTCATATTCATTGACTTGGAGACTGGATTAAGTGAGATAAAGCACAAAAACATCTAGTACCTAATCATCACTCCATAATTATTACATCTCTTCTTCCTTAAGTGATAAATTGAATAGAACATACAAACCAAAAAATCAGTAAATAGTTTTAAAAATCAACATGTTGAAAACATTTAAGAAAAAACTCAATTAGAAATAAAATAAAATATATTATAGAACCCAACAACATAACTTGGTGTAGACCAGTGATCAGCAAACCTGTCAGCCAAATCCTACGCTCTGTTTTTTTATAACATGTAAACAAAAAATGGTTTTTATATTTTTTAATGGCTGAAAACAAATCCAAAAATGAATATTTCATGACATTTGAAAATTACATACAAATCAAATTTCAGTGCCCATATACAAAGTTTTATTGGAGCGCAAACATGATCATTAATCTACATATTGACTGAGAATGCCTTTAAGTCACAGCAGCACAGATAAGTGACCCATAGAACCCAAAATAATTACTATCTGGTATATACGTGGGCAAACTTTACTCATTCTTGCTCTAGCAAGCAGGATATACTATAGTCTGCCATGACCTATTTTGTTACATTGTAGCAGCACTCATAAGACACTTTTTAATTATGGAAAATTTACTGTTAATTATCTGATAACACAGTCTATACTCCTAACTACTCCATTTCCTATGAGAGGAGATGATGTCATGAAACTAAGAATAATGCTTATTAACTGAAGGAGGGGATGAAAATTTACTAGAGAATTAGGTTGGGAGAAATACTTTCCACTATACTCTTCCACAGTTATTAATTATTAACAAATGTAAATATGTCACCTATTCAAATGTTAAAGAATTTTTCTAAATATTAGATGATCAAACACTTTAAGCACAATCATTTCCTCTGTTAAATAAAATATAAAAAATGTTCAGCACCTACAAAATTATATATACAATATAATTTATAAGAGGAAGTATATAAGAATACTTATAATTTTGAAGATAATGATTTAAAAGGTTTAAATATCTAACTCATTTATACTGAGCTGAAATCTATCTAACATAGTTTATTAAAAGAATATAGTTTCTAAAATGGACTTCTTGTCTAATTAGAATTTGTTAATTACTTTCCATGAACTGGACCATATATGTATTACCCTTCTATTATATAAACATACTTACAAAATTATATCAAGTATTTTCAAGATAAGAAAATGGGCAACCTGTTAACATGTAATTTATGAATATAACACTTCATAGAACATTAATTTAAATTGAGCACTTAAATATTTTTACAGAACTCTGATTTTCCAAGATAGGATACTGGATAAAGGAGACGGAGCTATATAAGTCTAGGACAATGGTGGGGAAACTTTTCAGGTTGGAAGGCCACATTAATTTAGCTGTAATCAAATAAGAGTACATTCAAGAAACTTCAACTAGATATACTCAAAAACGTACATTATTTTGCAAAAACCTAACTACTATGTACTCAATAATTTCAAAAAATGAAAACTATTTGTGAATTTTAAAGTTAACAAACCTTTTAATGACTTTGTTGTGTCTGCTCTTTGTTGGAAAGTATTTGAATATTGGGTTGCAGCAGGGAGGTCCTCAGTTTCAGCTGATCCTCTAGACGGGTGTCAGTCATTTGTGACCGTAAGGGCATCTTGATTTGGGTTAGGCAGGAGAATGTAGATTTGCAGCAATAAGTGGTTAAAAAGCAAGAAAGCATTTTTTCGGGCATGTTGCTGAAGGTGTGGGTATTCTACTGTATTTTTCCGTATTTCAACTGGATCTTTCTTAGCATCAAACAATGACTTTAAAATGTCATCTACAGGCTGGGTGCAGTGGCTCACGTCTGTAATCCCAGGACTCTGGGAGGCCAAGGCGGGAGGATAGCTTGAGGTCAGGAGTTCCAGACCAGCCTGAGTAAGAGTGAGATCCCATCTCTACTAAAAATAGAAATTAGCTGGACAACTAAAAATATATAGAAAAAATTAGCCGGGTATGGTGGCACATGCCTGTAGTCCCAGCTACTCAGGAGGTCAAGGCAGAAGTACTGTTTGAGCCCAGGAGTTTGAGGCTGCTGTGAGCTAGGCTGAGGCCACAGCACTCTAGCCTGGGCAGCAGAGCAAGACGCTGTCTCCAAAAACAAACAAAAAAAAAATGTCATCTACTGAGAGCTCAATCAATTCCATCTGTAGTTCTTTAGGTACCTTGGTGATACCAACTAGGTGAGGGTGAAATGCTAATTTGAGTGTGATGTCAAGATTCTCGAAGTCAGTGAAACGTTCATTGTATTCTCCAATTAATAGGTCTATAACAACTGTGTATTTTTTAAATGATTCACATATATCATCTTGCTCATCAACAATCTTTGCTAAGTGGGCAGAAAGTTCATCCAAAATTTCCTTTTGAAGATCAAGTGTTTTGAAAAAAGATAGCTTTTGGCCGGGCACGGTGGCTCACGCTTGTAATCCTAGCTCTCTGGGAGGCCGAGGCGGGTGGATTGTTTGAGTTCAGGAGTTCAAAACCAGCCTGAGCAAGAGTGAGACCCTGTCTCTATTAAAAATAGAAAGAAATTAATCAAACAACTAAAAATATATAGAAAAAATTAGCCGGGCATTGTGGTGCATGCCTGTAATCCCAGCTACTCGGGAGGCTGACGCAGTAGGATCGCTTGAGCCCAGGAGTCTGAGGTTGCTGTGAGCTAGGCTGACACCGTGGCACTCACTCTAGCCCCGGCAAAAGAGTGAGACTCTGTCTCAAAAAAAAAAAACAAAACAAAAAAAGGTAGCTTTTTTTCAAAATGCTTGGATTTTTTGTCACATATCATATATAGACTTAGTTTTACCTTGCAAAGAAATATTCAAGTTATCTTGATTTGACATGGTATCACACAGAAATGCTGCATTCCTATAAAAATCATCTTTCAATAATTTACATTGCTGATTCTGTTCTTCAAATAATGTAACTATCTGTTCTCACAGATAAAAAATTTTGACTAATAACTGCCCCAAAGCACTTTAGAATGATACGCAAATCCACACTGAATACTTCATCATTCAACTTTATCATGTTATGAACTGACGATGCTGTGTCGCATTTGCACGAACATAGTTAAAAATATTACAACCTGTTGCAAAGTGTCACTTAAAATATTAATAGTAGCTTTAGCAGAGAGATTTTGCTAATGTAAGATACAATGAAAAGAAATGAGAGCATCTGGATCTGTTAATACCTTTTTTATCTGTGCAATAAACCCTTCATGTTTCCTGCCATTGAAGGTGCATAGTCTGCATATACAGTTACTAAATTTACCAAATTCAGTCCAACTTCACAACACTTATCTTGAAAGTTGTTGAAGGTATCTGTTCCCCGTGTTCTGTTCGCAAGAGTGCCCAAAGGCAGTAATTCTAAGAAAATCTGTTATGATCTGAATGAAGTATAAAACCTGTGCCGAGTCAGTAGTACCAGTTGATTCATCCGAAGCAACTGAATAATATGTATTTTCCTTTTGAAGTATTGCATGAAAGTGTTCTGTTACACTGAAGGCTAACTCATGGTGCCGATGAGTTATGGTTCTACTTGAAAGAGGCAGTTGTTGTACTTCGAAATGTTACCAGGGTCTAAGCATCCTACAACTTAGACAATGCATTCTTTCACAGTTTCACATCACTGAATGGCTTTCTTTTTTCCCCGAGTATACAAGCTACTGTATAAGTTACTTCAGTGGCATTATTTCCAGGTCTTATTGCTGCTTGAAAGAATTGTCTTTACCTTCGCTTTTCATCTTTTAATGTCTACACTACTGCCTCTAATTTAAAATATTTGTGGTCCTTATGAGTGTTATAATGCTGATGAGCATTGAATTTCTTTAATGTTGATACTGCAGTATCACAAAGCAAGCAAATCATCTTATCTTTAGCAGAAACAAGATAATATTGCAATTCCCAATCCTCAGTAAAAAACGTTTTCTTCCTTCAACATTCTCTTGGTCTTCTTTGACATCATGGGTTGTTAAGCAGACAGAATTAGGAAATACTGTCGAGCTGTTCGACTACTCACAAATTCCACTTCAAACAGAGACACCGCTGTCAAAAGCTGACAACAGACTGGTGCACTCGACCACCATAAACTCTCTCCAACTAGCCTTGTGCAGTAGCGGTGCCTGTCAGGTTGGGGAAGTTAGAACTAAATCATGAGTGCAGCAGCTGTCAGTTTAGCCCTTATGGCTTACTAATGTTCTAGCTGTGCCAGTCAGTCTGGGAGGATTATTTCATTGAAATAATTCTTTGGTATTTTAAATACGTTCATTTTAAAAATAAAAGAAAAATATAAAAGACAAACAAAATATATTAATAAAAACAAAAGGATTTGTTCTATAAAACTTGGATTCAGTCAAAAGGCTGCACTTAAGGAGGTAGAAGGCCACATGTGGCCTTAAGGCCTCAAGTCTCCCACCCCTGGAGGATGTCTGAAAGTGAGTGGGGAAACCAGACCCCAGGACAACTTTTCCACAGTACTCTTCTCTTCTTACAGAATTTCCCTTCTGAGTTCATCAACCTGCTCACCTTCAAAGAAATGAGCGTTAGGAACAAATAACTCACTGGAGAAAATATAACGAACATAAGCATAGATCTTAGAGGTTAGGAGGTATTTTTTCCATTATTTCATCCCTCAACCAATCAACAAAAATATACAGATTTATTGATTGCCTTCCATGGGTAGGGTACCAAGCTTGACCCTGAAAAATAGCAATAAACAAAAGGTACCTGTTCCTCCTCATGAAGAAAATAAACAGGTGGCTCTGTGAAAGGTTGATCAATACCGAGGAACTGCCAGTATATGTGTTATGAAATGAGAGGTAAGGTACATAGAATGAGGACTTAACCTGGTCAAATCCCTTACTGAAAAAACGGCCAAGGAACAGAGATTTGGAGGGTGACAGTCTACTAGAGAAAATGCTGGCAGAACATCAAGGAATAAAAAATGTTCAAGGTAAAGTGTGTAACAGTAATAATGTGGTGAAATATTTTATATAAAGTTATACATAATATTTGGCAAATATACAAGCAAAATATTAATTTAAAATATAGCTGTGGTCTTGAAAGCTATTGACTTACAATTCTTAAAGTGAATTTACAAGAGTTAAGCTTCACGGATAAGAAATTTGTTTCATAATTTAATTCATAGCTTCCAAACAATTATATTTGATATGTAGATAATTATCCCATCTGTCTCTCGGCAACATCTTAGAGAATTAACATTTTAACATACTGCAGTTGTGAGGATTCTAAAATCAGAAGACTAAAGTTTAATCTTAGTAAAATGTCTTGTGTACATCTCAGAAGGTATTATTAATCTGAAGCCTCTTGCTCTATAACTACAGAACATAAATTTTTTCAGACTGAGTAGTAATAATTCACAGTTCCATTTTAATACTCTCAAATCTCTGAAAGCAACAGTGTGGTGAAAAAGAAAATATCATGAGATAAAAGGAGTCTAGACAAAAGCCAAACTTAATTTTAAAAAGTATGATCTTTAACTCTCATTTTTATCTTTGAAGAAATCATCCCACGTTGGAAAAATGGGTGTCCACAATAATTTTCTAAATGGCACTTAATGAAATAGGTAATATTTCATATTTTAAAAAGTATACCCATTGCATGGCTATCAGAATAGTCAAATTAAAAAACAGTGACAACACAAAATGCTGTGAGGATGTGGAAAACTGGATCGCTCATACATTGCTGGTTGGAATGTTAATGTTCAACCACTCTGGGAAACAGTTTGGCTGCTTCTTAAAAAACTAAACATAGAAATACCACATAATCCAGCAATTGTACTCATGAATTTATGCCAGAGAAATGAAATTTTTTTGTTCACACAAAAACCTGTGCATGAATATTCATAGCAGCTTTACTTGCAATAGCTCAAAACTGGAAACAGCCCTGATGTCCTTCAATGGGTGAATGCCTATGGTACACCCACACCATGGGATACTACTTAGCAATAAAAAGGAGCAAATTACACACACACACAACTTAGATGACTCTCCAAGCAACCTAAATATCCATGAAAGGTCACTATAACAATAAGTTGTGGCTCACCCACACAAAAGATTACATTGCAAATTTTGAAAACATGAGACAACTCGATGCACTGTTGTGGAAATATCTCTAAGACTTCCCATAAAGTGAAAAATGAAATGTACAACACACAGTATATAGTCACTATCATTTGTACAAAGACTAAAATATAAACATATACATATATTTAATTCCAATTTTATAGATCTCTTGAAGCACATACTGGAAACAGACACAGCTAAAGTGATAGTCTTTGGAAATGCAAACTGGAAGGAGTCTGAGGTAGAAGAGAATTTTCCCTCTATTCCTGTTTATATTTGTTTTAAAATTGTAAACAAAGTGACTATAGTACCTATTCAAAAATAAATACTTTCTTAAAATAAAAATATATATTTCAGCTTCTAATAAGTCTCTTCTGAAAGTAAGAGGTGTTTTAATTGCAAATGGGGTTGTAATTATAAAGATGAAAAGGGCAACCTGAGGAAAGTTAGATTTGCAAATTGGAAATAGATTCATCTAATATGTCTCTAGTCTGAAATTGAATTGCTGGATGTCAGAAACACTCAGATGGTGAGTTTGGACACTTTCTTTGATATGATTCCATACTCTCACTGAGCAGGCTTTTCATCCTAATTTGTTTTCAGACATAGAGTTCACTGGAAAAAATGGCCTGAGGAACATAAAGGCACACTGGCAAGCTTGACACTTTCATGTCTGGTTATACATGATCGCATTTGATTTATAATACAAATAATACGTCCTGAGAGACAAAGCAGTGTGATTTTTCTCAGGATGTGAGCAGTTGAGAAATAACTTTGGAATAGTAACTGCCTTCACAAAAATAAGAAGTTTGAATTTAAAACTAATACTTATTAAAAGTTTTTCTGGAGAAGAGGAAAAAAAAACATTAATCCTTATTCTTAGCAAGATTTTTTTTAATTCAAGCCCAGTGGACTTCTCGAAAGCTTACCATGTTTGAACAACATATAATTTTATTCAAGTATATTTATATTTTCTCCATGCATGCAAAAAGCTACTAGCAGAAGCTACAATTCCTACAAATTATGAGATGTTTCCCACAGCCCAATCCCACCAACATCTAAAAATTGTCCAGGTTTAGATTTTTTACTTCCGTAAGAGGCAAGGAGGATGCAGTTATACAAAATTATAAAATTGAAAGGAGAACAAGGGAAGAATAAAACCACCTTCGTCCACTTAGTTCTTTCCTCCATCACCACTGTGAAACTAATCACCTGGGTGGAAGGGAAGAGTGAGCACATTACCAGGAACATACAAATGATACAAGGGAGAGTGAGCAGAAGACACGACCTTGGGGAAGGAGGACCAGACTGGGGAGGCTGCAAAGAGTGACCAAAGAGAAACCTGGAAGCAAAGCCCAAACTATGTTCCATGGGCTTTTTTTTTTTTTTTTGGTCATTAATGACTTTATTGCGATATAATTCCCTATTTGAGGTATATACAATTCAATGACTTTCAATATATTAACGGAGTTGTGCAACCATCACCAAAACATATTATTTTAGAATACTTTCAGCACCCCAAAAGAAATCCTGTATCCATTTACCCAATGGATCTATCCTGCCCATCCCCCAACCTCTGGCAACTGCTAATCTACTTTGTGTTTTCACAGATTTTCCTATTCTAAATATTTCATATAAATGGAATCGTACAATAATATTTTATCTTCTTGTGAATGGCTTCTCTCATTGAGCCTAATGTTTTTCAAGGTTCATCCATATTGTAGCTTCCATCAATATTCAACTCTTTTTTATCACTGAATAATATTCCTTTGTATGGATATACCACGTTTCATTTATCCATTCATCCACTGATGAGTATTGGTTGATTTCCACTTTGGGGTTATGAGTAATGCTGCTGTAAATATCAATGTATAAATATTTGTGTAAACACACATTTCTATTTCTTTTGAGCATATACCAAGGAGTAGCATTGCTGGGTCATATGGTAAATCTATGTTTAACCTTTTGAGAATTGCCAGATTGTTCTCCAACGCCACTACATCAGTTTACATTTCCACCAGCAATACATGAGAGTTAGAACTTCTTCACATCTTCACCAATCTGTTCCATTCCATTCAAAATCTCTTTCTTCCATTCTACGGATTATCTTTTTGCTTTCTTGATGACGTACTTTGAAACACAAAAGCTTTTCATTTTAAAGAAGTCAAATTTATCTATTTTTGTCTTTTGTCACTCATATTTTTGGTGTTATATCATTTGTCTCTATAATAGGGGAAACTAGATATCTTCTGAGAAATGAAGTATAATTAGCTACTCTTCTCATCTCTGGAGCATATGGGCCTTGTAGGGACAGTGGCCAGCAATTTGACATTTATATTATCAACATATGGATGCCGTGTCGTAACTTTGGGTGTTTTCTAAGTCACCTCTGCTTTATACTCTGTGGCCACCTGACAGCACACTCAAAACACTTTTTAGTCTCAAACAAAAGATTGGTGCTAATTCTCAAAAGGGCAGTGGTAGTACAGGAGGAAGAACTTGCGCATGGGGGTCTCATGAGTGACAGTATCTCCCACTTGCTACAAATTCTATTATAGCTGTGGTAAAACAGAAGAAAACAGAGAAATCTAAACATACAGATAAATAAATTTTCTTAAAAAAGAGAACAAGTAAAATGGGGAAGTAAAAAAAAAAATCATTAATCATATTATCAAAGAAACCTGGACTGAAATAATGAAAATTTTTAAATCTTCAGCAACTTAAGGCTCACTACATCATGAAAAATTGATAATAAAACAAAGATATATTCTGGTAAAGGTACTAAACTTCATAGAAAAAGAATTTAATAAATATTTAGTAAAGTACAAGGAGGAGACAGGTAAATTAGAGTTAATCTGAAATTTCTCCAAGGAAAAAAAATCAATGCCTGAAAACATAACAATACCTGCAGTATTGTGCAAGAACAAGTAACAAAAGAACTATATACCCACACAATTTGGCCTTCTACTATAAAGGCAACATACCTTCTGAAGCATGTAAGAAGTTAAAGAAAAAAGCACTCATTGGGCTTTCCTGGGGATAAAATAAAAATACTTAATGAAATCTTTGCATTTAAGAAATGAATCAAAATTAAAACTCAAGATAGAAGGGGCTGTGATAAACACTACTACTGAGACAATTATATCCCTAAATACAAAAATAACCTAAAGAGCTATTAAAAGTATGCTTATAGAATAGAATTAAATATTAGAGACCTTGCCATTATATAAAAAAATTGTTTTGAAGAAATGAAATTGGGAGGTGGGAATGTGAGGCAATGTGGATACTGCCTCATCCTTCATTGGACAGACAACAGATGTCTGAGCTTGGAAAACATCCATCTCATAATGTTACTTCATTTAGATGACTTGTAAAATCTAATAGCGCTTCTTATAAAGAAACATTTACTGCAAGTTCAGCAATACCTTCAATTGCACTTACACGTCTTTGTTTTTATCAGTTCCAAATAATTCAGAAGTCACAAAACTTTGTATCTTTCATTTTAAAATGTTATACATAGAATGATTCCATTTCAGTACAATTCTCTTACTCTTTCCCCACCTATCCATCCATTCATATTTCTATTTATACCTACATATATATCTGTATATAGAGGTCTGAAATTATCATATTACTAATATTTCTGAGTGGTTGAGTGAGTTTCCTTATTTATATTTCTCTGCATTGTTTTCTTAAATGGCCATGTATAATTTGAACAAAACAATACAGCTATCTCTTAGAAAACTGTTAGTAAGAATCTTATCATTTCATAAGGTAACAGGTTAGAAAGAAACTCCAGTGTGGTGGAGGCCAAGAAAAAAGTATTTGAAGGCACTGCTTATGAAACTTTAAAACAGATACAAATCAGCTAGGTATCTTCAAAAAGACAGATTCTGGTTCAGTACATCTAGACTGGGTCCAGAGATTTAACATTTTTAAGTGCCTAGGGCCAAACATTGAGTAATAGATTTTTAAAAATTACACAGAGATGCTCATTAAATGAGCAGAAAATTTATAAGCTATAAAAATCAGGATATGAGGAGAATTAAAGAAAACAAAAGTAAATCAAAAGTGAAAATAGCAAAATCCATTTCTTACATTGTACTTCTGTGCTGAATAAAGGAAGATGTTTTACAGTTTTTTTAAACATTCATTTAGCTGTTATTCTGATAAAGTAAAATTTATTCCATTACTCAATGAAATTTATAATTTCGGAAATTCATTTTCCTTCATTTTTCTCTACTGTGACTCCATTTTTTTAATGTATGTACTCTAGGTATTCCCTAGTGAATTATCACATGGACAATTCCATAGAAGAAAAGTATATAACACAGAATTAGTTTACAGGTAATAGGCTCCCACTCTACAGAGCGACAACTGGCTTTGGAGTGAAACTACATATAATTTTATTATGTATTATTATATAAATGTAAAATCATGTACAATTTTATTATGTGATTTTACTCATAGTATCACAAACATCTCTGTGATACACAGTACCACATTCCACCTTTAGTCTACTTGTGGCTTGAGTTAATTCCTTCTAAGACTCTGATAATACACAAAAATCCTAGAACAATGTTTCTCAACTAGCATTGGAATTTGTTGAGGTGTTTGTTAAAAATGGACACTAAACAGCTCTGGGATCAGGCTTCAAATGTGCATTTTCAACAAGTAACCCAGGTGATTCTTACAATGCATTCTAAAATTTAAGGACCATGTGGGTCTATTGTTCAGATACATTTGAGTATTTATTTTTTATTGCTGGCTTAAAGCAGGGTTTAATTGAATAGGACCCAGATATTTTGGTGGAGATTAAACTAAGCAGCAAACTATAAAACATAAAATCCTTTGCAAGAAGGAAAGAGTTCAGCAGGAAATCTCACAGACCCTGAGGCCCAGATGCCTTAAGCAAGAAGAGACTGAGCCAGAAACTGAGAGCAGATTGGCAATGAAATGGAGGTGAGAAGTCCTCAAAGACAAATATCATGTGTTTGACAAACAGTCTCAGGCTGGCCTATTCCCTTCTCTGGCCAGACCATCCAGAGCTAGAAATGGCCTTGTAAAGTCCAGCCAGTTTACAAACAAAGAGAATGAAAGCCAGCAATGTTAAATAGTTGTGCTTACTTAGTGTCATGAAGATGGAAATGAAACCCAGTTTTCCTACATTGTCCCTTTTAGGTATACCACTCGATGTCTCAGGAGCCTACTTTCTCAACAGACAGAAGAAAATTTAAAATTATATCCCTTAAAATCATTTTATATGTTTAGTGTGTGTTCTATAATATATATGTTCAAAATCTTTCTTAGAGGTACAGAGCTCCAAATATGCTATTCTTAATTATATGGTTCCAAAACATAACAAAGATATGCAAAGATATGCTAACATAACAAAGATAGTAAAAGAATGGTAATATGATAGGTATAATAATAATTTTCTCGCAATTGTGTCAAGTTCAGTATTTCTATCTTGTTCTTAATTCTGTTCCTTGAAAACTATAACTTTATGGCCCTAAAAGGTAAACCAGGTAACCACAGTCTCAATTATGAAATATAGTCCAATTACATGTGTTTTCTCATAAGTCCCACATCAGAATGGTTTTACATCAATTCACCAAACTTCTGAGACATTTCAGCCCATCACTGCGTAGTTAAAAAAATTTCTGATACCTTATATTTTCCATGTTCAAAAGAAATTAACAGCTTGTCTCGAATTCAATCCCACTCCCATATGCTTATTATCAGCTTAAAGGATAAAAAAGCATTGCTCAAATAGACTGAATTTCAAAACGTATGTACTTTCTCAGCAGGAGTGAGAGGAAAAAAAATTTTAAACCAAAGATCCTGGCAAAATTATTTGGAAAATCAAACATTTGGATTGTCTAGATTCTCCTTAACTGTTTTGCTTCAAGTATCATGTGTAAGAAAATACACAGAATGAAGATTTCTTATTTTAATCACGGCACATTTTGTGATCACTCTGTCAGAAAAATTTGAATTTTTAAATTACATATAAGTAATATCTTTTATACATGCTACTATAATAAATGATAATCAAAATCAAGAAAATAACTTTAGCCTTTTAGTCTTTCTTCAATACGTTATTTTGTGTTAACATAGGATACCATTTAGGATTTTAAACCTGGACAACATTTATATTTTTATCCACGTACAAATGGCTTAAAAATAAGCACAAGACCACTTGTAGAGGTTCTGAAATAAATCAGCCAGGAAAAGTGAACATGCTCTGTTTCTCACTTTTGTTCCCTTTCTGCTCAATTATCATGGGAACCTCTCTTTTTTTCAGGAAGACGTTTCTGTTCTTTGAGCCAAAGGATGTGTGGGCAGTATGAAGGGGAGAAACGGATGCTATGGAGGATAGGGATTACTGAGAGTAAATTCAGGGGGACCCAGAAAATTTAAAGGTGACATGGGTAGATTATGTTCCTAATGATAGTTTTCTAAATCCAAGAAACTCTTCACATTCATATATTTATGACTGATGATTTCGGACATCTGCAGAATTTGTGCCAGACCAAGCTCTCTCAGCTCACAGTTGGTGGTACATGTTTTTACATCACTGCCCCTGGGGAAGTCAGTGAAGGAAGTGAGTAGGCACAACTTGGCCTCCAGGAGGCAAGTGAGGCTCACAAGTTCCCTGTGCTTGGCTTCTCTATGCCTGCTACTTAGAGACTGATGAGGATTAACTCGTGCTTAAATACTCGTTGAGATAAATTAATCTGTCTTAAATTTATAACTTTTGTTGAATTGTTTTCATTAGATTATAACACAAATGCACTGAATAATAAGAGCTGGTTTGGTTTGAAGAACAAAACATAAATTTGAGATTTGGAATTGTCTATGCAAAGAGTAGTGCTAGGTGAAATAGGAGAGCCAGTATGTGGCAGATGGATGCGGGGATTTTGAGGATGCTAAAAATGGGAATACTTTTTGAAAAGAGAGAGAGATCCTTAGGTGAGAAAGACCACTTTGCTTTTTCATTGAGATCTCTGACAACTTTGCTATTTCACTGAGATCTTGGTGAATGCAGTTTCTGTATACCAGGGACATATAAAGTAGGATGATATAAAGTTACAACATGAATACCCTTAAAAGCTACTTGATTCCATTCCTTAAAGAGACACCTTCTAAATCACACACGAAAGATGAATACGTAGCATTTGCAGTTACGGTCAATGACAGAGAATCCACCTCGTTAGGATGAAGTCCACTCCTAAATACAGAACAATTCTTCCTTCACATGTTTTCCTGCAGCTTCTTACATCTTAGCGTTGCATTGAACCATGACAAAAAAAATTTCCTTTCCCAATTACATTGATCTGTAGAATATTCACTGTGAGCTGCACTTAATGCTAGGTAAAAAAAAGCTACCGCAACAACTTAAATGAACATTGCTGTCACTTTCCTGAGGAGCTTAGATATTTCCAGGCATTTGAACATAGCTTTCATACCACATCTCTACCATTAAGTTTTACCTTTTGTAGTGAGAAGAAACATTCACTCTTCTATCTGCCTTAGTTGGTCTTGAATTTTATGTACAACTAACCACAAAATGTGAGATTTATTTTAAGGAGTTCAGAACGTAATGTGATTTTGTGATATGTCAGAAATATTTATAAATACAATGAGTCTCAAATCTTGCCACTTCTGCTGTCCTTCCTATTCTTTTCTATTAGGTCATCACATAGTTGCCTATAAAATTCCAACCCCTTTCTTGAACCTAAATAAGTAGGAAAAAAAGAGAAAACAATGTAAATATTTCTATGACAATTGGAAATAAAAAGACTATACTCTAATTCTAAAATAACACTCCCCAAGTCTCTTGGTAGTTATTGTCATCGCTACATTACTTTTTTTTTTTTTAAAAGAGGAATTACTGATTGTTTTATTATCAAAATCATGAGTTTCTTTGGGGGTCTCCATTCCTGTTTTAAAACAACACATAAAGATGGCACAAAATCTCATTTTCTCCAGAATTCTAACAGAATTTGGATTTTTTATCAAAATTCTGAATGAGAATTTAAAACCACAGCATATACCACCTTATACCATTTATTTAGGTATATAACAGTCTTGATCAACACTGTGGCTTAGTGTTAAGATGTAATTTATCATGGCCGCTGTGGATATTTTTCTCATACAAAGTTTATGACTCAACATGATCTCTGTGTAGGAAAAAAGCATGGTGAGCTGACAAGCAAAATGACAATCTAGCCCAACATGCACAGAAGATTCATTAATTAACAGCAGAGAAATTCTATTTTGCTTACCATAAACCATATAATTTCATCAAAGTGCTAAGTACACAAAAAGGAAAGTATAAGATGATTATTAAAAAGGGAAGGTAAAAAAATTGATTTTTAAAAGCCTTATTCATGAATAAGACCAGGCAATTTACTTAATCAAGGAAGTCAATGAATCAGTTTTTTGGTTATTTAATTCTTTTAAATGAAAACATATTTACTATTTTAAGGTGCACTTTTTGTTCCAATGAAATCAAACTTATTTATCAAAGAATGCCTTTCAGAATTAGTAAGAAAAAGCAATGAGATCTAATTATTCTTATGTGGCAAAATGTGAGAGTTTGCGCAACCAGACAGAGAACACTTTGTAATATTTTATCTCACTGTTGTCATCAAAATGTTACAAATTAGCCTCATGGCAGAGTGGATAATGCCTTATACTTTCCAAAAAGCCCTCTTTAACTGTAAGCTGATATTATGATAGAGTGAGTGACTAGTTCTTATTTCTAATTATAAAATGACAAAATATAATGAAACCAAAGAAATGTCTTCAGCAGAAGCAGCTCTTCATCTTACCCAATGCTGAGGAAATTATATATGTAACTCTAATATATCATATGAAAATGTACATATTCAAATCACTCACACCAAGTAGAATCAAGTGATTAAGTCAGGAAAAATCCACATTATCAATAAGATCATAAAGCTATTATATCTGAATTAATTTAAAATAACTGGAAAATGTGGCCTAAGGATGTTTTGTGTGTGTGTGTAGTTTATTTGTTTTGTCTGTTGTTTTTCTGTTTTGTTGCCCTGCAAGCATTTGTATGAAAATGAGAGGAATAACATTTTCACAACCAGTGAAACAAGCCAAATAATGTGTAACTTACCAGAATCTGTAATGTCTTTGGGAACCTGGTCAATAATGTTTCAGGAAAACAGAACCAAAAGCAAACAGGCTGTAAGCAAATAGGTAAGAAGACAAAATGCTAAATTAAGTAAGCTGATTTGTCTCTCATAACTTGCTTTTTTTCTAAATATTTTCCTGATGGTTTTCTATTTATTTCTCCTTTTATACAGTTAAGACATATCTTTTCTCAGAGTTGAAACTTATTTTTTTATTATTTTGTTGAATCCAATATGTGAGCTTTTGAATACTTTTATTATGTATAACAATTTAATTATAAATCTCTAATTCAATCACACAAGTTTAAGAAAAGGTGGCAATACATTGTTATTCTTCATAAAGCAAGTAATATCTTGAGAGGCATATTTATTTGAAATACAAATGAGGTATGCATAAACAAAAGTCACGCCTAAATTTTTAAATAAGAAAGTAAACAACAGTTGTTTTACTTGCTAAAAAAAAAAAAAGAACATTCATTGAATACATTCCTTAATCTGATCTTATCTAAATATGAGCTTTTTAAGATCACTTGAAGATTATTTTTTCAATGAGTCTTTCATGTATAATCAATTTACTTTAATACAGGTCACAGTAAATAAATGGAATGTTCTTTCTGCTAGTAATTTATAATATTTTATTTTATGCATAACCTGGCAATAATAAAAATAATACAAAAGAATGTATTCCCCATGTTATTAAAAACTACCTAAATACATGATATTTTATGCTTGCACAGAAATTCATTCCATGAATATATATAATATGCATATTTTACAAATTAACCAGCCATTCCTCCAATTTTCAATATTAAGATTGTTTCCAGTTTTACACTATTATAAATGTGAATACTGAGTTTCAGATTACATCCTTAGGGTACATTCCCAAAAGTGAAGCTACTTGGTCAAACAGTATAAACATTTAAAGTATAAATGTTTATATAACAATATAAACAGTATAAAGTCTCTTGATAAATACTAACAAACCATTTTGTAAAGAATTATATAAATATACATTCCTGTTAGCAATGTGAGAAAGTTCCTGTTTTACTATATCCTCTTTCATACTAAATAGTTTAATTGTAAAAAGCACTGTTAAATATGATACCTCATTTTAAGGTGTATTTCTCAGTTTATTGATAATATAATTTTTCTGTCATGAGAAATTATCTGCATTTCATCTTTTCTGGATTTTCTATTTAATTCTTTGAAAAATATTCTCTGAAATTTGTTTATAATACAACAGTTAATCCATTGCTACATGTTGCTAGCATATTATCTGCCTTTTGATATGTATCTGTGTGTCCGTGTACACATGGGATACATTAAACCAAATTTTTCATTCTTTTTCTTAAAGAGACCGGTTGGTTCTACAGTCTTTTAAAAAAATCTTCAGAAGCTTTTCTCTTCTCTATTCAGGTATTTGATAAATATTCGATTACATTCTTTTTATTTAATAATCTAATTTTTCATGTTATACTTTTTCATTCATTCATGTAAAAAGACTAGAAAAGTGCTTATTATGCATCAGGAAAAACTACTCTAAACTTGGCATAAAGCAACAATAGTGAACAAAAGCTGATGCAGTCCCTGTGCTCATGCAGCTTAACATCTGGTGCAGGAGGGCAGGTATTTAATGAAAGGAATGTTAGAGCTGAGATGTAAAAGATCTTCGCCTAATTCAGATTTCACCTTAATCTAAATTAGGTGAAGGGACTGGTAGAGCAGAAAAATAATCTTTCACTCAAGCAATGTGGTGTGAATTCTGACAGAATAAGAACACATTGCCGCAAATGTGTGGGAAGGGAGCAGAGAGTAAGATAACGCCGGAGGGACGGGTAAGCAGACCGTGCAGCACAATAGGCCCCTTAAGATTTCTGGTCTTTTCCTAAGACTGGAAACATTAAAATGGCTGTAGTGTTGCAAGGACAAACACAAATTAAAAATAAGAGGCTTAATTCTTCATGTTGAAAATAAGGGAAAAGATTTCTCTCTCTTCCTTTTCTTTGAGTATTTACTTTAAAAAAAAAAGTAATTGTAAAGTACTTTCTCCTCTCTTTGACATATATATAAGTTCTCTGAAAGCTAGATAGGCTTTTCCTCAGCTTTATCACCCAAGAATATGTTTCTTAAGAACCTGAGCACTACCTCTTGGAAATAAATGTAAACATCAAAAAGATAGTATCCCTATCTCAGTTTCTTTGGGAGTGCAGGACCCTCCCTTCACGGGGCACCCTGTTCCAAGTGGCAAAATTACTTCCTGTACTAAAGAAATTTGATTTTCCTCTGGATAAAGACAGTTAGTTAACACATATGGTCACCCCAATTACCATGTAAAGGTAGGATGAACTACTTGTGACAAATTGTGCTGCCAAGTCCTCTTACTGGAGGACAAGTTATCGTTTCTCTTAAAAACATTCAAATAAAGGATTGTACCCACTTGGCTTATAAAATGGTGAGATTTCTCTCTATCTTTGCAATGTCTTAGTGAGTTGCCTGTGATGTGCATCACATTCTGGTTTAATACTTACTCAATAATAAAGGTTTTCTTTTTGTACTATCTCTGTAGTGAGAATTTCTGGTTTAGAAGATGTTATTTTTCATTATATTTACCCAACGATGTGAAAGGAGGGAAGATATGCTTAATTTTATATTCTAAAATAATCTCTATTTTTAGTGATCTAATACTGTTTTGTATATTTCAAAATTGCTAAAAGAGTAGATTTTAAATGTTCTCATAACAAAAAAAAATGTATGCAAGGTGATAGGTATGTTAATTTGATTAATCATTCTACAATGTAAACATGTATCAGAACATCACATTTACCCCATAAATATATATAATTATTATTTGTCAATTAAAAATTTAAAAATGATGAAATGCCAAATTTTTAGGGAAAAATGATGTCTCTGACTATAAAGGAAAAAATACATTAGGAAAATGGAACAGTCTCTTCTAACTAAATAAAGAGTTCAGGTGAAAAATGGTAGGAGGTTGAAATAGGATGGACATGATAAAGTAGACGATATGTATTTATGATATTTCATCTACTAGATCAATAGGATCTGGTGATGAATTGGCCATGGTGCTGAGAGGTAGGTATGAAGATGACTAAGTTGTTTTACAATATGATAGATAGTGTCCCAAATAACATGGACATAAGAGAAGCAAGTTTGAGGCAAGATCATGTGCTAGGTTCGAGAAATTTGAATAATAAATGTAAGTATACAAACACAAATGATAAATGGATCATTAGATGATTTATTTTGAGTTTTATTCTGGTTACTAAAAAAGGCAATTCTATTTTAGCTCCATGCCTTTAACAACCAATGTCCCCTCTTGCTAAAAGCAAACAAACCAAGCAAACAAAAAAACCGTGAGTACCCAATAGAAATATTATTAACACCAGATATTTTTCTTTTCAATTTAACTGGATTCTACCTTCTAAATATCATGCAGAATCCTTGTTTCAAACTCATTCTCCTTGTCTACTTCTCTTCCATAGAATTAATGAAAAGGGTATGAAGACTTCATTCTTTAGAGACTGTCCCAATATTTGAGTTTTCCTACACCTGGGACTTGGGCTCCAAATCGTAATTATTCTAAGCCTTTAGCCTTGGGTCTTTCCCTAAAATTGGCAAGAATGTAGGAACCTTAATTTAGTATAGCCTTCCCAATTGCCCAGGAGGCAAAGTCAGGCCTTAGGAGTATGAGGGAAAGAGAAAGTATTTTTTACTATTGTTAGTCTCTCTCAGGGGGTAGAATTTTCATTCCAATGTCCACCCTAATTCCTTTCTAATCTCCAGTAACGAAGAGAAGAAATACCATGACTGTTTTAATATAATTGTCACAAGATGTTGAGGAGTGACTACTATTGAAATTATCTCTATGGGTTACTGCCTGGAAATGTAATCACTTCAAAGGAATGGACCTTATCTTTATCATTTTATCTACAATAACAAAACAAACAAACAAACAAAAAACCATCAAAATACTTGTCAAACTCATCCAAAAATAGAAGAAAGAATGCTTCCAAACTCATTTTATGAGGGCAGAATTACCTTGACACCAAAACAGATAAGGACACTACAAGAAAAGAAAATTACGGGTAATATCCCTGATAAACATAAATCCTCAACAAAATAGTAGCAAACAAAATTCAACAGCACATTGATTGATTACTGTGATCAAGTGGTATTTACTACCGTGATGCAAGGATGGTGCAAAATACAAAAATCAACAAATGTGCTATACCACATCAACAGAATGAAGGACAGAAATCATACATGACAATCCCAACAGATGCAAAAAGAACATTTGAAAAAAATTCAACATCCTTTCATAACAAAACTATCAGGAAATAAATACAGGAGAAATGTACCTCAACACAATAAAGGCCAGATTTTACAAACCCATAGCAAACATCATAGTCAATGGGGAAAAGTTCAAAGCTTTTCCTTGAAGATCAGGAAACAAGAGCAGAATGCCCATTCTTGCCACTTCTATTCAATACAGTATTGCAAGTGCTAGCCAAAAAAATCAGAAAAATTCCCATTTATCATAGGCAAAAAATACTTAGTAATAAATTTAACCAAAGAGGTGAAAAACTTATACACTGAAAATTATAAAATACTATTAAAGAAATTGAAGAAGACACAAATAAATGGAAAGAAACCTCATGTTCATGGATCACATGAATATTGTTAAAATGTCCATACTACCCAAAGTGTTGTACAAATTCAATGCAATCCCTATTGAAATTCCAATGACATTTTTCATAGAAATAGAAAGAAAAATAAAAACCCTCAAAATTCATATGGAGCCACAAAAGGCCTCAAATAGTCAAATCAATCTTGAGCAAAAAGAACAAAGTTGAATGTATCTCACTACCTGACTTTAAAATATACTACAAAGTTACAGTAATCAAAATATTAAACACATAGTACTGGCACAAAAACAGACACTTAGATCAATGGAACAGAATATAGAGCCCAGAAATAAATACATGCATTAATAAAGTCAGCTGATTTTAATCAAAGGTTACAAAAACACACAATTGAGAAAGAACAGTCTCTTCAATAATTGGTGTTGGGACAACTGGATATCCACACACAAAAGAACGAATTGGATTCTTATCTGATATAAAATACAAAATTCAACTAAAAATGAATCAAAGACTTAAAGATTAGACCTGAAACTGTAAAACTAATAAATGAAAACAAAGGGGAAAACTCCATGACGTTAGTCTGGGAAATAATTATTCTGGATACAACCCCAAAAGCACAAGCAACAAAAGCAAAAATAGACAAATATGATTACATCAAATTAAAAACCTTCTGCACAGCAAAGAAAACAATCAACAGAATGAAAGTAGAGATAGTCTACATAATGGAGAATGTATCTGCAAGCCATGCAACAAATAAGGCGTTAATGTCCAAAATATTTAAGAAACTCAAACAACTCAAAAGCAAGAAAACAAATAACCCAATTAAAAAAATGGGCAAAGACCTGAATAGACACTTCTCCAAAGAAGACATAGATGGCCAACAGGTATATTTAAAAATATTCAATATCTCTAAGTATTTGACAAATGCAAATTTAAACCACAATAAGATAGTGTCTCAAGCAAGTTAGAATGGCTATTATGTAAAACACAAAATGTAAGTGTTGATGACAATATGGAGAAAAGGGAATCCTTGCACACCTGTTGGTGGGAATGTGAATTAGTACAGCCATTATGGAAAACAGTATGCAAGTTCCTCAAAAAATAAAACAATAAATAAAAAATGGAACTATCATATGATCCAGCCATCCCATATTGGTTATATACCCAAAAGAAAAGGAAATTAGCATATTGAGATTTGTGCACGCCAACGTTCACTGCAGCATTATTCACAATGGCCGAGATATGCAATCAACCTAGGTGCCCATCAAGGGATGAATGGATTTTAAAAAATGTGACATATATATACACACACAATGGAATGCTATTGAGCCATTAAATGAATGAAATACTAGTATACACAGATAATATTCATGGATGAACCTGAGGACATCCACAGGACATCACATTATATGAAATAAGCCAAACACAGAAAGGTAAATCCTGCATGACCCCACTTGTAAGTGTAATCTAAAACAAGGTGAACTCATAAAAGCAGAGAATACAATGGTGGTTACCAAGGGATGGGGTGAAAAGGGGGATGAAGAGACGGTCAAGGGATGCAAAATTTATGTTAGGTAGGAAGAACAATATAAGAGATTTATTGTACAACATGGTGAATACAATTAATAACAATGTATTATCTCCTTAAAAATCCCTGAGAATAAAGTGTTCTCACCATAAAAAAATGTAAGTATATGAGATAAAGCACATGTTAATTAGCTCAATTTAGCAATTCCATAATGTATACATATGTTAAAACATCATGTTGTACACGATAAATATATACAATTTTAAGTGTCAATTTTTAAAATTTATTTTTAAAAAAGAAATAGGCAGCGAAGGGAGAGATAACTTAGGTTAAGAGATCACTAAAGATCTTTCATTGCCAAGGAGAGCGGGACTGCTATTTTTAGGTCATATTTCATCAGGTTCAAACAATGAAAGGAAATGACCCCCCAGGTAGGGAATTTGCTTATAAATAGTAATAAAATAGGGAAGGACATAGTTGGCTGATTAGAGCAGCTTGAGTGATTTCATAGGTAATTTGGTGCCCTAATTGGTGCTCTTTGAATTTTAAGTTGCACTTAGACTGTGTCTTTTGGACCATGGAGAAAACAGGGGGATGCAGGATAAAAGTTGTTTCAATGAGAAATGAGATAATTGAAGCGATTTTTTATGAATAGGAAACTTCGTGCAGGGTTAATCAAATGGGTTGGGATGAGAAACTAATATCTTAACAGGCTATTTCCAAAGGCCAAGTGTGAAGCAAAAAAAAAGGTAGATTCAGGAGGTGGGAGTGAAAATGCAAAAAAAGAAAATTTTATTTTATCAAAATGGAAGTTTACCTGTAATTTCACAATGAGCAAACTGGTTTTACAGTTTCATCAGGCTTTTACCAACTGACAAAAAGCTATTTAAAGGACATTTCCTTAGAGATAAGAAGGAAATTGTGTATCATTACCATAGCTAAACTTGGTAAATGAATGCCTTACAAAGATATCAACTTAACATGGATATCTCCAATGAGTAAAGTACAGAATGCACATAAATAGATTACAAAATTTGGCACTTTGTTCTATTACAAAATATTTTTTAAAAAGCAAGATAAAAATCTTGGTAGGTTTTGATTATATACTTTAAATGCTTGATACAATATCTTGCAAAATCAATCAATAAACAAACATGAGGTCCATAAACAAAAATACATACTAAAATGTATTAAAAAACATATAAATAATTAACACATAAATAAACTAAAGATGATATAACATCTAATTAGAAAAGCTATTAATCTATATACTCCATAATCGAAAACTTTACTGGCTAAATATTAATTATAAAATTAAATATAAATTCCTCAATTTACAATAGGTCCATCAAAAAACAGTTCACTCATTTAGTGATATCTCTCACTGCTCTTCTACTTGAACATTAATGTTTTAATTAAACTGTACTACACTATGTACCCTTTCTTGAACATAACTCGCTCTTGCATGCCCTCTGCCATCCATCTGGAATGCCTTCTTGTCAGTGTAACCTCTTGAAAACCTGTCAAAGCCCAATCTCAAATGTACCCTGTCCCCTTAAGTCTAATCTTACCCTAACATTGCCCTTAAAGCCTGGCATGATGAGACTGAATCTCAAATGTTGCTGTTGGCATAAATCTAGGTAGGACCTTCTAATATTTCTTTACGATTTTCACAAACAGGACAGATAAATAATTGATACTTGGAACTCATAACCAATTGCAAAAGACAGGGTCCAAAGAAGACATATTATTTACTACCTGGAAGAACACCTCTTCCTGTGTTATGAGCAATTCATATGGAAATGTTAATTTAGGTATAACTATAAGAATTTGAGGGAGCTCCCCTGCATGATGGCTTCTATCCTATTCTGAAGTGAAAAGTTAGATCTTCTGTGGAGAGAGAGATGAAGGTAGTGAAGGATGGCTGGGGAGAGTGGAGAGCATTGCAAAGGGCTCACATAGGAAATGAGATATTAAGAAACAGCTACACAATTGCAAGGCAGCACTTAGATCTTTAACTGTCCCTCAGTACTGAAGCCTTCTTCATCCAAGACTTTGATTCTGTGTAGGATAATTCTATGTGTATAGCTTGAGGTTTCAATTTATATGATTGTGGTTTTCTTCACAATTATCATCAGCTCTAATATTGGAGCACAGAAGGCATTGCCTCTAAAAAAGCAAACAAAACAAAACCCTGAAACTTGTTCCCTCTCACCTGGGTTCAATACCCCTTCTCGTTTCTTAGTACCCAGTACTAATCTCCACCTGCATTTACCACAAATTAAAGCGCTTTCTTTATGTCATATAATGGCTTTTTTTTCCTCTTTTCAGGTTCTGACATAATTGAAGCAAATAGTGAATGTTGGTTGAGTGCATGCCAGACAGACATTACGCTTTGCATACTGAGAAAAAATTCACAGCTCTGAGTTCAAAGAACTCATCATCTGTACAGTCAATATCAACTGATGTGTTCTGTTGTGATAATTTTCTATTCCTTTAAAGAAAAAATGACACAGGACAAGCGTTGAGACCAGAGTCATTGAGGTGTGAGCCACTGCTATTACAATTTTATTCCTAAAAAGTTTCCATCCTTTCATTTATCACATATGCTGCTTCATGTTCCTACCACTACAATCAAGACACTCAGCTGTACCATCTCAACGACTCCCTCGTGCTACCTGCTCATAGCCACATTCATCGTCACCCCCATGCTAACATCTGGCAATCACTAATCTGTTCTCCATCCCTGTAACTATGTCATTTCATGAATGTTAAATAGATGTAATCATGTAGTATATACTCTTTTGAGATTGGCTTCCTCCTTCCCCCAGTATAATTTCTTTGATGTTCATCCAAGTTGTTGAGCGTATTAACAGATTTTTTTCTCTCTTTTTATTGCTGACTACTATGCCATGATATGGATAAACCAGAGTTTATTTAACCAGGTTTTGGCTATTACAAATAAAGCTGCCATATAGGTTTCTGTGTGAAAGTCACTTTTGATTTCTCTAGGATATATGTCTAAATGTGAAATTGCTAAGTCATAGATAAGTCCATTTTCAGTTTTAAAAGAAACTGTCAAACAAATTTCCAGAGTGGCTGTACCATTTTACATTTCCACCAGCTAGTAATCTAGTTTGTTCACATTCTTGCCAGCATTTGAAGGTATCACTCCTTTTTTATTTTTTTACCTTTAGCCACTCTGATAGGTATGTAGCGGTATCTCCTTGAGGTCTTACTTTGCCTTTCTTTAATGGATAATGATACTGAATGTCTTTTTACGTGCTTATTTGCCATCTGTATGTCCTTTGCTCGTTTTCTAGCTGAATTTTGTTTCTTTTTCAACATTGAGTTTTGAAAGTTCTTTATATATTCTAGATACAAATCCATTGTCAAACTGTAGTTTGAAAATATTTCTCCCAGTTTAATTTGTCTCTTCATTCTCACTGCAGGGTCTTTTGCAGGGAAAAGGTTTTGAATTTTGATAAAGTGCAATTTTTAGTTTTTCTTTCTTTCTTGTAGGAATTTTGCTTTTGGTGTCAGGTCTGAGTACTATTTGATTATTCTAGGTCCTAAAGATTTTTCTTCTATTTTTTTTTTTCCTACAAGATGTATTGTTTTATATTTTATATTGAATTCCATGACCTATTTTGAACTGCTTTGTGCAAAGTATGAAACTTAGGTATTATTTTTTAGCCAAGGATGTCCAGTTGCTCTAGCACCATTCATTCCTTCTCCATTGGGCTTTTTTTTGCCCCTTTGTTAAAAATTAATTGGGCATGTTTTTGTGGGCCCATTTCTGGGTTCCTTATTCAATGTCATTGAGCTATTTGTCTTTCCCTCCTCTAAGACCACAATGTCTTCAAAACTATGGCTAAGTAGCAAGCCTTAACATTGAGAAAATTAATTCTTCCCACACTATTTCTCTTCTTCAAAACTATTTCGGCTATTCTAAAGATTTTTCCTTTCCATATAAATTTTAGAATAAACTTGTCCATACCTACAAAAAATCTTGCTAACATATTGATAGGAATTGCCCTAACCATACAGATCACTTTAGGGAGAAATGACTCTTTACTATGTTGAGTTTTCTGATTCATTGAACATAAAAACTGTTTTATGAGCCCTGCTATTTCCAAATTCCTTTTTTATAGAACATTGACATCTTTTGGTGGCATAAGGAAAATGTGTCATGTTTGATTATTATAGAATTAAAAGGATCAAGCACTAGTCTTTGGCAATTTCCATTATTTCCTCCAATTTAATATTTTGACAAGCTTGTTCTCATTGGAGTAACTTTTTTTATGTGCAAACTATTGTCACCACATTATCATAACTCACTACAATTGCTGAAGTACGTGTTAGACCTACCCAGAAGGGCTAGGGACAGTATTTTTTATCACTGTATCCACAGTTCTTACTTGAATGCATGCTACATGGTGAAAATTCAACAAATGTTCACTGCATGAGTGAAATCATTGTTTAATCCAGGAAGTATTCCTGGATTCACAATTATTTATGGTTCACACAAGTATTTACCTCAGATTTTTAAAAATCCAGGGGCTCTAAATCTTCAGCAAGACTGAGGAATGCTCTCCCTTCTCTTCCTCTTAGTTATTGTTTTGTTTGGGTTTGATTTTTGCCATACGTATTTCTAATGATAATACGTACTATACAGTACAATAAACAACCGTATACGTGCATACATACAAGTATGTGCACATGCACACGCACACAGGCACATATGCACTCTTATCAGGGCAAAATGTTACCCATGAAAAGCTCAACATGCAATGTCATAGTTAGGCAATTCATTTTTATCTCTAAGAAATGGGTCATTGTCTTTAAAGAACTATCCCAACAAAAATTTGAACCAGAAATTATACTTTTTGCATATATTCATATCACAGCCAAATTTAATTATCCAAATTTTCACTAAAGTCAAGCTAACTTTTAGTAATAGCAGAGGAAGGATAGTCCCAAAACAGGAATCTAAGCAGGTCCCTTCATGGCTTAAAATCAATTAGTCTCCCTCCCTGATCACAAGCAAAATAAAAGTCCAGAAACCTGAGAGAAGTATAGAGTGCTTTGTTGATCAGAAACCGACATACCATTACAGAGTTATCTCCTGACATTATCCAAACTGCACCCTTTGCTTGTCAGTTCCTTAAATTCTTCAGGCTCCCTTATGGTTTTTACCTTTGCACATGCTATTCCTTCTGCATGTTCCTTCCACAACGATCTACCTGACTCACCCAGACATCTCATCCTCTTCAAATCTTCCCCTGGTCCGTTCTTTTATTGTCCTCTCATCACACACATAACTTTAACATGGCATGCTACAGGACATTCTTGTAAAATAAACAACTCACTTAGCAGACTACAAATATGTTAGTACCATTAATTTACTTATAATAGTGTCAGGTACTTAAAGTTTCTTGAGAGAGAGAGAGAAAAACTGACATTTCCAAGATACAGAAAAATCAGCTAAGTACACAAAACTGGCTGCTAATGAAACAGTATAATATAGTGGACACAGGTTTGAATCTTAGTTCTATCATAGTTACATGGTTCTGAATAAATTATTTCCTTTTTCTGAGAATCAGTTATTAATGATGTTATTATTTAATCTGGAGAAAGGTGGAAATAATATCTAATTTTTGGGTAAGATCTTAGAAAGCACAAATGGAATAAATATGAAAAGTTCCCTGTTAATAAAAACAAATGAAATTTTATTTATTTTATATTGAGTCTATCGCCATACAAAATAATACATATATTTGCAAAGGGCTTTACCAATCACTTTCGAATAGATTAACTAATGTGATTGTCATAACAACCCTAGGAGAGAGTGAAAGTTCTGTCTCATTTTAGAAAGGAAGCACTTAGAGTCATAGTTGTTAAACAACTAGCCAGGCAACAGGTAGTAACAGAAGACTCAAAAACCTGGGCTCCAGGTTTTCTCTCATGCATTTCAGAACTTTCTCCACGCTACAACAAAATTCCTGTTTCATAAAAAAATACAAAGCTCGAATGGAATAACTGAAAATATTTCCAATTACAAATTATTTTTCTAAGAGAAATAATTTCATAATGAGGTATTAAAAAGATCAAAAATATTTTAAGATTTAAAGAGATATATTTGATTTATTTAAAAGATTATTATAGAGAATCTAAAACTTTAAAGCTATTACTTACCTCACATATATGATTTATGTATAATTTTTTTGTATTATTTGATTATAATTGATGAATATTTAAATAAAAAAACACATGAGGGCCGGATGCAGTGGCTCACGCCTGTAATCCTAGCTCTCTGGAAGGCCGAGGCGGGCGGATTGTTTGAGCTCAGGAGTTCGAAATCAGCCTGAGCAAGAGTGAGACCCCATCTCTACTAAAATTAGAAAGAAATTAATTGGACAACTAAAAATATATAGAAAAAATTAGCCGGACATGGTGGCGCATGCCTGTAGTCCCAGCTACTTGGGAGACTGAGGCAGGAGGATCGCCTGAGCTCAGGAGTTTGAGGTTGCTGTGAGCTAGGCTGACGCCACAGCACTCTAGCCCGGGCAACACCGTGAGACGCTGTCTCAAAAAAAAAAAAAAAAAAAACAACACATGAGAAAAAGGTTTTTTCTTTCTTTTTAAAAATTAACATCAGGTAAAGAGTTTTGAGTCTCTCTATAAATCTCTCCCAGGTATTTCTCCCCTAGTTGTCAGCAAGTAACATGATGCCTTATATTCACTGATGTCAGACAAAATTTAAGGCTCACACTCAATTAATGGTAATTTCTCTATTAAACAAATTTCACTGTGTCCATTTTGAGGAGACCTATAACTGAGGAATGTTTCAAAATCATGAAGGTATAAAGAATAAGGAGGGTTTTAGAAGTTGAGATTTGTCATTTTCCCAGAGAAAATGGGGTGAATGCTGCTCATTAATTACTCAAAAAAGGAAAAATTTACAAAGATCTATAACCCACATTGTTTTAAACCCTACAAGTGACCAACAGATCTTTATATACAATTATCAACCACTCTCTTCAATGTCCCCTTTTAAATTCAGAATTCTTAGTATCTAGCATGATTCAGTTGGGTAATTCAATGGTATGTACATCATTCTTCTTTTCATTTCACTTAACATTACTCTTTTGAGATAATGCACATAATGACATACTACAGTTTTATGGTGAATGAATAATAAGTAAAATGTCCATAGTACTAAACTCTGGCCCTTGACAGTAGCAGAGCTGAGTGCCCTAACCTCTGACCAGAACACATTTCAACTCTTGTTCAGATTATGTAAGGTTTGTCAGTTGAGCTGACTTCTTTAATGCAGACATTTATGGAGCAAACCTATACATAACTTGGCTATGACTAACACAAATATAATGCTACCATTTATATTAAATTGCATACCATTTTTAATATTTTCAAAGTATATATATAAGACTTACTATCCCAACTGTCTTCTTAGTTTAAATTGAGGAAAAGATCAGAATTAACATTTTATGAATATTTGTGAAGTGCCCAGGCAGTGTGTTAGGTTCTTTATATACATCTCCTCAAAGAATCCTGACATCGACAATGCAAAATGGATATGGTTATACTCACTTTACAATGGTAGGGATTAAAGCTCCCAAGATTAATTAACTCAAGGCTAGTAGATAGAAAAAGAGCAATATAAACACAGAGAGATCTGATTCAAAAGCCAATTTTTTTGGCTTTACTATCATTTTATAAAGGGAAAATTGATATCCAGAGATATTAAACCAATTATGCAAAAAGACACAAGCAGTGGTATCACAGCAATTTGAATGGGTGCTTTTCTATTTGAATCTACTCCTGAAGGATCTATAGTATTTAGAAAAACATTCCAGGCAAAACTTATTAGAAGTACAAGTAGCATACTTCAGAGTAAAATAGATATTATCACATATATAATTATGTGAAAATCTTGCACATTATTCCTAGTGTATAATTTTAAAAACATCTGTAAGTTCTCAATAGTCAAAGTATGAATAAATATTCATATTTCATAATTATAAAGTAAATAGAAAATACTGCTAATACATTCTTCAACATCTTTGCATTATTTTTTCTTGTCTGTATAGACCTGTCCTTTTGAAATAAAAAGTCCCTTTGGCCACATTTAAATATATATGTTTATAGTATACAGTTAATTAAAGCCTTTTAGACCACCGGGCATTGTTGGTTTTGAAGTTCATTTCTAAAGACTGCTAAGTATGAATTCACAGATCAATCCAATCAGTAATATTTCCTCTTCTTGCCTATACTTACTTAAGTGATGAATTCAATTAAGTTAATTAAATTCTTCTTTCCCAGCAAAACATTTTCTTGAAAGTGCTCAATTTTTCTATTTTTGTATAATTTCCAAGTTGATGTCCATATAAGACCTTGTGATGATATATATATTAAATAGAAAAAAAATTTTCAAAAGAATTTTGTCATTTTTAATTCAATTATGCCAATGGATTACTCTTACTTTATCATTTGTTTATGAAAATATGGAGTGCTTATATTATAATAAGAAGGTACAATTATAATCAATTTAAAACCAACATCTATCCTATAGCTGCTACCTTTGGCCAAGATGTAATAACAGACCCAAAATTTACCACCCCACCCCAATCCACCACAGAAACAACATAAAAACTGATAACATATATATACACACACAGTTTTTTAATGCAAACCCTACCATTGCCTCAGTTTATTCTTACTGCTTTGAGAAAGTTTCCCAACAAGAGGAAAAACCCAGACAGAGTATGGCAGACTGAATTGAGAAGACAGAGCTTAGAGTCTGAAAAGACCAAAATGTCTAGAATTTATAGAACAGAGGATCAGAGAGGAGAACGCTGCACAGAGAGTAAATTCCAGATATGAGCAGATATTTTCCCTTAAGTACCCAGCTGACCACTGATTAACAAATGCATGTTAGGGAACTATTCAAGGCTGGGGAAAGAACCAATGGTAACGGTGGCTGGCCCTAACACTGAGCCAGGAATTATTCATGTTACCACCAACTAACCTGAAAAAACTCAGGATTCCCAGGACACTGGCTAGAGTTCTCTGCAGGGTTTTGCCTCAGCCCTAGGGAATTAGTTCTAGACTAGGCATTGCTCTGGCACTGCCTAACAAATCTTAAAAGCAAGACAGAAAAGGAACAAACTGTCTCCAAATAACATTCCAAAACAGAGCACAAGAATATTTAGAAAAATCCAAAATATTTGCCAAAGAAGTAGAATTCACAATGTTCGCAATCCAATTTAAAAAAATTATTAGAAATACAAAGAAGCACAAAAATACAACCTACTGCAATTTTAAATTCTTTATTTGTTTCTCATGTATGTTATTTAAAAATGTGTGGATTCTTTTCTCATTAGGAAAAAAGGGTAATGAGAAATGTCATCTGCACTGTCTTAGCATGTTATGGGATTCTACTCAATGCTGTATGTTACGTGTCTCCTGTCCTACCTCACTGATACAGTACAAGTGCTCACAGCACAGTTAATGATAATTGAAAAAGATTTTCATTTGAAATCAAAGTTTGGAAACAAATAATCATTGCATACTTCATAATTAAAAGAACCAATCGACTGTAACCAATCCAGAATTGACCCACATGTTAGATAGTATAGAAAGACAAGAAGAACCTCAGTACCTGAAAAGACAAGTTACCAGGGGACCAAGAAACTTTAAGAGTGGAGAAAGGGCTGGTGCCGCAAACAGAATGGATGCAAGATCTATTAGAGCCAACATCCCTTTCTCCAAATCTAAAAAGATTTTCAGACACGTTCAGGCTCAAAAGATTTCCTCCTAAAACCCTTTCTAAGGAAGTTTTTGGAAGATGTGCTCCACCAACATAAAGGAATAATTAAACTCAGAAAATAGGAGACTCAAATTAGAGAATGTGAAGAGCATTCTCAAGATCATGAGACTGTGATGAATGGAAGTTACAGCTCCAGAAATGAGGAATGAAATAAATAAGGGTGAATGGAAGTCCCAGCTCAACAGAGAGGAAGTGATAAACAGTCCTAGAGAGGTGTGTGTCCAAAATGAAGACTGAGGATGGTCCAGTGAAAGAGGAGGGAGTTCCTGGGCATCTCCACAAAAGAGAGGAGGATCTGAGGCTGCTTCTTTCATAGCATAATCTGGACCATCCTGACTGATACACTAGCCTATGTGTGTGACTACACTGAGAAAGGCTTTACAGTTCAACTAGCGTGTTTGAGGAAACATTGTCAATAGGTAACCAGAAAATAAAGCAAACGACAAAATGAAAATGATTAAATCCCTAAGAAACAAAAAATTAGAATGACAAAATTATGATCACAATATACTACATTACTCAGCTCTGAGCAATATTTAAATAGTCACATATATACAGATTTGGTATGGGAGGATGGGGAGTGAAAGGTATGTGTGTGGTGGTGATGTTAGACTGTCAAATCCTTATATTTCATAGTAGGAAGTCAATAAATATTATCTGGAATTGAGAAAGTAAGAAACCTATTATAGGGAGTTAAAAACTGGAAAAAACAGTTAAAAGACTTAATCGTGTTTCTGTATGAAAAGTACCTCATGGAAAGGCTGACAAGATAGAGGCAGGGGCCAGCTGTTTCTGTTATTATTCTCCTTGTTGTAAGCTTTCTAACAGCTGACTTTTTGAGCTATGTACATGTATTATTTGACAAAAGCATTTTTCTAAAAAGCAGGAATTTCATCTTAAGGAATAATCTTGACTACAGCTACTACAGCTATTTACAAATATACACATTTTTAAACAGATTAAACCTTTCAATGTTAGCAAATATGCAATATAGTCATCCTTTTAGCATTCTTACATGCAGGTGTAGAATAAGATCATAAACACTAATCTGTGGCAACAAAATATAGGTTTAGTTGCAGTGCTTCACTCTTTTTATTGCTATAGATAGATAGTTCTTATATGATATTTAGGGAGTGGGAGATGGGAAATATTTCTTCTTACCATTTCATTTTTGTAAATTCCCAATTCCATACATTTACAAATATCTAGACTTAGACAAGTTTAGTAAAAAAAGTTCTATTTTTATCTATATGTAAAATAGACATATATTCAAAACTAAGGAAAATAAACCATTAAATTTAATAACATAAAGGGTTTTGAGTTTTGCTTGCTCTTTACTGAAAGTGAATGCCACCAGGTGAATATTGTCCCATTTGTTTCTCATCTCTTATTCCCTAAGGCTTCTCTAGAATTTCAATCTAATGAAGTTAACATAGTCCAAAATTCCCTCAATGGCTTGATGCATCCCAGAGATATTCTGTAAGTATCCTAAGAACAAGGGAAGAGGGAGAGAGTAGGGAGTATTACTGGTAAGAAGAGATTTGGTTTCATTTATTTATAAAAACATCCCAAATAGAGAAAGAAGGCCTATTCAAATACAAATTATCTTCATTTATCAAATTATACAAATTTGATACAAATTTGTATCAAATTATACAAATATTATATATTACAAATTATCTTCAATTCATTTAAAAAGTATTTGCTAAAAGCCATGTGTTTTAAAAACACCCAATTCACTTTCTTCTAATATTTATTTTTAAAAGTAAGTCTTCCATTTTGTTGGTCTCTTATTTAAATTATACTAGATGTATGTATGAACAGGCAGATGATAGTTGAATAATGGGCATTACAAATGCCTAACTTTTACACTTTACAAAAAGTATGTCTCTCTTAAAAGAAAAGTCTGTGGGAGAACCAATAATACGACCAGTTCTTCAGGTAGCCTTTAAAACGATTTATTATTAAATAATGTATTTCAAAATCGAAATGTATGTATTTAGTATCTACTTACCAGCTACTCTCCATATGGTAGTACAACACTAGATTTTGGAGGAAACAACACAAAGACCCCTCCGTCCACCTCCCTTTCCTACACCTGCCTATCCCCTTCCACCACAGCCTAATGGCCAAGAAAAACAGGACTTGAGTTCCTGTCTCTGACACGTTCTAGCTCTGTAATCATCTATCAGTTACTTAACCTCTCTATGCCTCAGTTTCCTCATCTATAAAATGAGAATAATATTATACTTCCTCACTGGGCATGTAAAGCACTTAGAAGAATGCCGGGTAAAAAGAAGTAATGTTATACAAGTGTTCCATTAGGGACCAGAGGTCCATGAGTAGATTTCAACTTTTATTGCTTAAAGTAGGAAAAAATACCCTAGAAGCAGCTGTAAAGATCTCAGAAGATCTGGTTTCCTTGATTCTAGGCCCCGCATCCTTTTATCTAAATATGTCTTAAATTATGTTATTGTACGGGTATATGTGTACACAAAGAGTGCAATGTGCACCACGCAATGGGATGGACATATTTGAAACCTGGACTGAGGGGGGGAGGGGGGGCAAGGGCAACACACGTAACCTAAACATCTGTACCCTCATATTATGCTGAAATAAA
>CAUYSK010038407.1:0-19362 GCA_963575035.1 Avahi laniger | reverse complement strand
TCACGCCTGTAATCCCAGCACTCTGGGAGGCCGAGGCTGGAGGATTGTTTGAGCTCAGGAGTTCGAGACCAGCCTGAGCAAGAGCGAGACCCCCGTCTCTACCAAAAATAGAAAGAAATTAATTGGACAACTAAAAATATATAGAAAAAATTAGCCGGGCATGGTGGCTCATGCCTGTAGTCCCAGCTACTCAGCAGTAGGATTGCTTGAGCCCGGGAGTCTGAGGTTGCTGTGAGCTAGGCTGACGCCACGGCACTCACTCTAGCCAGGGCAACAAAGTGAGACTCTGTCTCAAAAAAAAAAAAAAAAAAAAAACTACAAAAAAAGTTCCTTGAGTTGTATTCTGGATTATTGTTCTATCTTTATATAAAGCTACACTTTTTCTAGTCCATGATAATGAAGAATACATTTTAGAGACCTTGCTTTGAAAGCCATCTTCAGTAATCCTCCTTTTACTTTCCAGCATTGCTAACTAAGAACTAGCCTAGGTCTTTTATAAACACTTAAAACCACTTTCCACTTATTTCTATTCTTAAATTATAGGTATTCAGGTTCCTCTAATTGTTTTGACTCATTGGATACTCTTCCATATTACAAACTATTTCTGTTTTTTTATTTTTAGTAAAGGTTAAATATAGGATCTTGTTTGCAAGGAGCAAAAAACAAGTGCATTGATTCCCAGGGCATTTAAAAATCTTTACTGAAAAAATATTTGGCTGTTTGCCGATGGACCTCCTTGCACCCCAGTCTGAAGATGGGTCTACTCAATATAATCTGTGGAAATGTTTGTTGCTTTGAGCTGGACTTCTTATGTAGCTCTGCATACACTCAGGAATCTAGCAGGTATACTATTATATGAAGCTAATAAAGCTTTCTTCGACTTATGAGCCAGACTGTTCCGCCTTCGCCTTGTTACATTAGGGACATCTGCTACGATGCAGATTTCTGGGAGCCACTCATGCCTCTCCCAGGTAGGACCCAGGCATCTGCATTTTAACAAGCTTTCTAGGTGATTCTTCTGTACACTACCTCTGAGAATTTGGGGTCCATGTCATACTTTGCACCTCAGTGAAGACTCAGTCAGTTCAAGTTTTTTACCTGTCAACAATGCAAACAACCATCCTGTTAGAAAGGCCCTCTTTCTGGCATGAGACCAGTGGCATTTTTCTGCAGTTGATTGGTGTTCTGTTTCTAAACCAATTTTGGTGCTTAACTGCTCAGTATATTGATTTAAAATGGGCTCAGCCATGTTGGGAATTTGAAGAGTGAGAGTTAAAGCTGGTCTTGTCTTTTAACAAAGGTGTGAACTTGACTACCAGCCATGCCTAATGACAGCACGTCTCAGGAGAAACTCCTATTCCCAGGAGCCTGAGGAGGAATCTACTGATCCTTATCCTGAGGAGCCGGGGATCAAAATGCAAAGTGTTTCTTCACTAGAGCGTTTTCCTATTCATCATGCAACCTTTGATTGTAACGTTCAGTTTCATATGTGCTATGTGTTTATGCTTAGTGGAACGTGAAACAATTATTGGCATCCAAACAGTGAATTCTCGTAGGGAGAGTATCCGGATGGGATTCTGACTTCTAGAAGGAAAGAGTTTGTGTTTTACATCATCCTTTTATCATTTGAAACTTCTGGGTCTTGCAGGTTAAATGTTGTGAGTTACTCTTCAAGGAAATTTTACCAGATGTTTGTACTTATGTAGTCCATGATCTATTCCTGTCGGACAAATGTGCCTAAGATGGCAGTCATCTCAAAGAGGGAGAGAGAAAGGCTGGCTTTTCTTTCAGTTAGTGGCCTATTCACCAAACTACGTATTTTATAGTACAAATGCACTTCCAATCAATGGTGAAAGATAAATGTATTTTGATGTAATAATAATGTCCTTATTTGCATAAACAGGCACAATTTCTCAGTTTTTTTTGATAGAGCCATATGGATCTATGCACTGGTTATGCAATTCCCCCCAAAACTGGTGTTTAGTTATAAAAGACAAGGCACTGGTTGGGCAATAGAAGAGCCCAGAAGCTAGGAGAAAGGTGGGAAAAATCCACACGAGTGTCATTAAGAGTCATAAACCGCAAGAGTTCATTTACATTATTTAAGCAAATTAGGTGTTTCCGTTTTCAAATTAACCTTGTTATAGTTTCTCAACATGTAAGGAAAACAGTACCACTCAAGGCAGAGAAAGTAAATCTGAAGTATAAGAACACTAAAGCTCTTAACTTGCTTTTTATTTTTATAATTAACCATTCTTACTTGATATTTATTATATATTTATTTTCTAATTATAATTGTCTTTCTGTCATCACATAGTGGAGGTCATCTGTTTTGATTATAATGGGACAATTGATTATATCTGCATGATTCTGAAACAGAGACATATTCATTGTAAAAAATTCAAACTATATCAAAAATTATAATTAAAATGTAAAGCCATAGAAAAATCTACAACTCAAGGGTAACTTCTTTTATCAGTCTGGATAACCACTTTTATCAGACACCTCTCCATGCATAAATACAAACATACAAGTGTAGTTTTAAAATTTAATACTAATATGATCATACTCAACATGCATTCTGTAACTGTTTCCCCCATTGGGACACATATTATTGACATCTTTTCATGTCAATAATTAGAGAACTATGCCATCATTTTTAATGGCCATGCTATTTTCCACTGTATATTGGTTCCGTAGTTTTTTTTTTCATCTCCTGTTCATGAATTTTTTTTTATAATTTTGAAACATACTTGTGCATAAATCTTTTTACATTTACATGATTACTATCTTAGGGTAGAGCTTGGGACATGGAATTCCTAAAGACTATGGATAATTGACATGATGATTGATACATATGACCAACCATCCTTCCAGAAAAATTGAAGCAATTTTCATTACTCTGAAAAGGGTGTGAATGTATCCATTTACTCACCCTTACTGAAACAAAGGTTAGAAAATTTATAAAATTTATTTGTTAATATGCTAGATCAAAAAATCTTGATTTTATTCATATTACTTCAGTGAGGACAAACATCTTTTCATATTCATTAGGCATTTGTATACATTTTGCCTTTTGTGGATTGCCTTTTCCTCTGTTTTTCTATTACATAGTTTCTTTCTTTTTTGAGACTCTTCCCACCCCATTTTGTATGAGTAAGGATACAAAATATCCTTGTTTTGTATAATAAGGATATGACCCTGTATATGTCTTATGGATTGTAAATATTTTCCCTAGTTGGTTTTATATTTAAAAATTGTTTACATCAAGGAGAAGTTTTTATTTTTCATAACAGGAATTATGATTTTTTTAACAATATAAAGAAGTTTTTAATTTTTTACAACTTGAGAATCTGTTTTTTAATATGGAATGTAAGATATAAAATTCAAACATACTTGTGATAAGCAAACATTTTGCATTACTTTGGCTCTGTTAGTATTACTTCTATTTGAATTATACCTTTAATAATAGGAACATAAATGTATGATTAATGATTTTGCTATTTCTTTTCTATTAAAGATAGATTTTTCTCTAAGTCTAGGTCACCACCAAAATTAGCTAACTTGAGAGAATCTTACATAAAATTTAGATATTTAAAATGAGAAAAATTATTGATTTTATTTATCAATTCACTATGAAAATTTGCATAGCATGTAATAATGTACAAAAACATTTTCACATGTTTAATTTTATCTGCTTCTCAGAATCACCCTGTGAGTTGAATACCATTATACAAATTTTAACATTTTATATATGTGAAAAATTGAGGCTTTGGGAAAATTACAATCTTTTTCTGGCATAAAATCACAGAACTAATGTGTATGTGACATGATCAGGATTTGAATCCAGGTCTTTGAGTGAAAATTATGTATTATTCTTATTTAATTCTCCTGTATCCTAATTTTTGTTTTTCACTATAATAAAAATAAAAAGCAGATGCTTAATGGCAAGCTTGTCCAATTGTCTGTGTAAGTGACTTGTTAAAATGCAGAATATGACATGAAGATATTTTCATTATACCTATGGAAGAAATTCTATTTGACAACCAGAAGTTTGATGCATTTTGAACACTTAGCTAGGAGAAGAATATGTTAGTCACTCTGGCTTTAAAATTTTAGCCAAAGATCTCAGGGCAATTCTCTAGTCACACCTCATTGCTACAGAAAACCTGGACCTTCGCGTCCCTGATGAATTCCCCCATGGAGCTAATTACTTGAAGGAAGGAAGGAGCCAAAGATGAGCATCCCCTGTGGAATTTGCTCTTGCACTACACAACTTCTCCTCAACCCATCATGGTACCAGAAACTAATATTTTCCCAAAGAGGCCATGTCACCTCTGATATTGAGGGCCATCATATTAGCAAAACAAGGATCTGACGGAAGAGACACTGTAATGAGATGGCCAGAGTCAACACAGCCAACCTACAGAGGTGAAGTGAAATTCACTGGCCAGTTACCGGAAGATGTATGTGCTTATCCAGGGTGAATGCCTTGATGCTGACTTAATCTTTGCCTGTCAGACAGCTCCTGGCCATCTGTCCCCTCCTCCAGGACCCCTCTCTCTGATGGTGCTCCAGGCAGTGGGTACCCATTTCCCAAAAGATCCCCAAACTTGACCTCCTTGGGGAGTCTCTTTGGATTCTTTGGGAGTCTTTGCACAACAGAATTTCCACCTCATGTTCTAGAAGCTCTTTCTCCTCTGTTTTTTCCAATGGGAATTTCTTCTGCTTCTTTTTCAATAACATTAACTGTAGTATAGCTTTCCTTAAAGTACTTTCTGAAAGAAAAATTCTACATGACCATATCTATTTCTGCTCTGAAAATCTCAGGGCAGAGAAGGAGACAATCAGGAATAGTGTGATTGGTGCATATACAGATGAGAATTTTGTTGTTTCCTTTTATAATCATTTAATTTTGTTAGACAGGTATCAGTGTAACTTTAAGTAAAAAGCACCTGTAGCCACATTTTCCCTCGTGCTGGTCCTATCTGATGTCAATGTGTCATTAACTTTTATTTAATACAAATTCCTTTCATCTGCCTCTTTATGAGTGTTATTTCATAATGTGTCTTTAAAAAACATTAAGTTGTGTTTAATACCCAAGAAGTCATTTCTTTCCTGAGGCATCACAATACTTGAGATGAAGAGGAATGCTCTTGAGAAAAGGGTTGCCAGATTTAGCAAATAAATATACAGGATGTCCACTTAAACTTGAATTTCAGATGAACAAGAAATAATCTGTTAATATAAGTCAGTCCCAAATATTGCATACTTATTTATGTTACATATTTATGCTATGTATAACGTCATACTAAAAATTATTTAAAATAAATATTATCCTAAACAATTATTGTTTACCTGAAATTCAAATTTAACTGAGTAGTTTACATTTTATCTGGCAACCCTACCTGAGACCAGTATTCAGATTCTGCAGAGATCATAGCTGGTCTATGTCACAGGAAGCAGCATGTTTTTTAATTTTCACATTAAGTGGAGTAGAGCAGCATTCTTCACCCATTAGAAATAGCATAGGAAGGGGTGTTAGTTCAAAAATGTATATCTCTTCAGGGTTGACCCACTCTGGCATCTCAAATTCAGGGCGGATGATAAGATATATCTATTTAACAGTGTTTTATAAATCATTGCTTGGAGCTACTCATGGCTTCTTTTAGAGGCATGCATTTTAAATTAATTGGTATTCTTTTGTACTTCTTCCCTGAGGTAATTCTAAAAATCTTAACTCCGTAAATCTAATCAGTAAATTCCTGGGTCTATTTAAATATTGACATTAAAAAATTTTTCAGGATTGCAGTAAGCTTTAATGAGATACAGGATAATGTAAGATAAATCAAATATAATTGCCATTGAAGTCCATAAAAGTAAAAGTACTCCAAAGAGTTAAACTGAAACATAAGTCCTTCAGAGCAGGATGTCTATAAATCATGTCTGAAGGTCCAACCAAGGTTAAATGTAACTAGTATTGGGTAGAGTTCAAATGAGTCATATTTTTTAAAAATCAAAATTCTGCATGTCAAACTAAATTCTACTAGACCCTAAAAGTAACCTGATTAGGAGCTTAAAATATTAAGGCCAACAATTTTCAAACAATTGGATAAACTTTGTTAAAGGAAGTCTATTGTCATGCATCGCAGCTACACTGCCATCTACTGGCCTTGATTTTTTAGAAATAAAAATTTAAGTCCTACTCCCATCCAATTCTTGCTGACATGGTTTGGGCTTCAGGTCAGGAGAAACAGGATTTGTAATAGTTTTGCTACCATTTCCTTTAAAATTCTGTACCAGTTTGGTAGATTAAAGATGGTGGCAAATTCTTTGTTTTTCTTCACATTGAGAAGTCGAATCTAATTTTCTTGCCCTTGAGTTTGGATTGGCCTCAATGACTTTCTTGATCAATAGAATGCTGCATAAGTCACGTGCTGGGAGTTTCGAGACTATTCCTTAAGAAGCCTTTTGACTTTCATCCAGGCCTTTAAAAATATTTTCCCTGCTACTGTGTAATTGCTTGAGAAGACAAAAAGAAGGCTGGGGGACCACAGGTAGGCCCTCTGGTAGACTGTCCCAGGACAACCCAACCCTCTAGCGATCTTTGCCCCCGCAGACATGTAAGTGAAGCTGTCTTAGGCTCTCCAGCCCAGCCCACCTGGCAGCTGATTACCACTAAGGAAAGGCTATTGATGCCACCACAACAAAAGAGCAGCCGGGACAAAGCCTGCTGGGATTCTTGACCCATGAAATCCTGATGTAACCCATAATAAAATGGCTGTTTTTTCAACCTACTAAGTTTTGGAGAAGTTTTAAGCAGCAATAAATCACCAGAACAAATAGCAATGTACTGATCTTTACACTTAAAAAATAATAGAATGAGGTGAAAGAAAAGAAGAAAGGGTTGATGAGAAAAGGTGAAGGGGGAGGAGAGGGAAAAAATTATCTAAAAAAATGTTTGTCCATGAATGCTGTGGACACCAATAAAGATGAGCTAGGGATTTAGAGGAACTGCAGGGAATTTAAAAAATCAGAGAGTCACAAATTTTTCCCAGGTTGCTGTTATAATTTAGAGTAAACTCACAACTTTGGCCCAACTTCTTAGGGATTCAGAGAGAAAATAGCAGTAGAGTTTCACTTCAAGGAGATACTGTGAACAGTAATGAACAAACATGACAAATAAATACGCTGCAAATAAGAGCCAAAAGTGCCACATAAGAAGCAATCTTTGTACCTACTAAAAATCTTGCATCAGATGATTTCAAATTGGACATATCTCAGAAGAAAATAACATTGCAAATACAAACAGATTTTTATTTTTTGTACTTTTATTGAAAAGGTACATTTAAAAAAATACACAGACATTTTACCATTTACAGATTGCAGATATAGATGCTCTAAAAGAGTTCTCTCTATGTTGTTGTTTTATGCTAACTCTTGCCCCTGATATCACAAACATTCCAGTCTTGTTGATATCAGCTTAGAAAGGGGGGCACGGGAGCATGACCTGCAACATATTCAGTGAACAGAAAGACAAATTGTTCAATTACAAATGTTTTATCTTCTGTACATTATTGCATTAGGGAGCCACAAAATTATGTAGCATCATTACAAATGAAAACAGGTTAAAAATGAGGAAGATAATTATGTAGAAATACACGGATTCATTGTCTTCTTGCAGAATGCACAAGAGGTGCAAAAATGTGCAATTTAGGAAGCTCTTTTTCTGTTTGTATACATTTGCTTAGCAACTCAAACCGGTGAGGAAGCTACAAAATAAGTTAAACAAAAATAGCAGACAGGTAGTAATTATAGCTATGTTATATGGCTTTCTATTTCGTTTAAATATCTCCAAACAAAATGTGAAATAAAGAAAATACATTACTTCATCTTTTGTTCTCTTAAAGAGAAAATTCAAAGCTAATTTGCTTCCTAACGTTTACACAGCAACTAAAAATGTTTAATTCAGACAAGAGATACAGATCTAGTACTACACAGGATACAGCAGTACTGGGTCTAAAACAGTACACAATCCCTGTCAACAATAGCACATCAAAAAGAAAACGCTGTGATCCGTTGGTAAGATGGTATCCACAAGTAAGCACTTGTGTTCATCCATTTTTGTCCCACATTAGAATATGCCCAGTTGGACTCCAGAGTTATTTACAGACATCTGAGGAAGATCCTAGTTTTCAAGTCTGTCAGGAAAATATTCCATATTGTTTCTAAGCCAGATCACACACATGGAAAAATAGAGAATAATTTTCTTTCTTTTTCTTTCTGACCAATACATTTTCAAGAAACCAAATATCTCAGATACACAAATTGAATGGGGTCGCGGAGGGAAGGGGATAGGAGAGAAAGCCTATGCTGCTCAGATTCCTAAACTCTAGGAGCGGTCCACGAAAACACTCTTCGAGCTAGAGATTTTCCTTTGGATTGGGGCTTGGTGGGGTAGGCCGCGTTTGGGGCGGGGCACTGCAACACACAATGCTTAAACTGCCGAATCCTTCTGGCTGTCCTTCTCCACTTTCCTACTGGCCTCTACCGTCTGGGGCTTCCAGACGTCAGTAGGGAGCGAAGAGGATGGAGGCGGGAGTGGCGCGGATGGGCCCGTGCCCCGGCCTCAGCAGAGCGGGAGGAATGGCTGGAGCCTGGAAGAGCGAGGCCGACGGCCGGGGCGGGAGCGACAGCGCAGAGGACACGGCTGCCGCCGCCGCCAGTGGCGAGGACAGGAAGGCCGGGGCCAAAGGCTTCATCATGTCTTTCTGGAATGCAAGTTTTGCCTAATGGAGGGAGAAAACCAGGAATGGGGTGGAAACATTGTTTCCGAATAACAGCTCTTCCTAAGTAAAACACCAACATTAAGATGTCTTGAATTTTAAAAAATCTGCATGGATACTAAAGCTATTTTACGCTGCTGCTCAGCAGGGAAAAAACCCAACATACCAAGAAGATTTCTGCTTAGGCAACGGAGCTTAATTAAAAATTCAGACTTGTCTTAAACCATGATGAGACCTAGAGAGGTTTTTTTTTTTTGAGACTATGTATGAATGATTCCTTACCTCTCTTAGCTAAGGGGCACTGAGGTTAGCTACCTGGGGTTCAGGTCTTCAGGGACTCATGAAGAGTCAAGAAAACAAAGTCAGTTTACACCTCTCTCACTGGCCACTTCGTGAGTATTCCTTGAAAAATCACAGCTAATTCAAATTTCTGTTGTTGGGAATGATTGTAAATGGGATAGAAAATCTCCATTTAAAGGAATTCCAGGGTGGAATCCTCCTGTGAAGAAAGAAATCAAGCCTTAATCTCTCTCTCTTGCAATCAGAAGGAGCAGTGCGAGCTGGATTTGCTTCCTGCGGGTACCACCTGCCTGCAGCTTCAGGCAGACGCTTTGGAGAAGCTGGAAGGTAATCTCAGGATCACCTCCAGCTGGAGAGTCCCAGCTTCATCCGCAGACTGAACACTGCACTGGGCCCAGTCCCAGTGAGATTGTGAAATCCATCCATCTGGGTATTTATATGACACCTATTGCTGGAGTCCCTCATATTTTTTGTAAAGAAACTGAAAACAGCGCATTTGAGAACAGATAAGACAGACTGATTACTAACGCCTGCTAGAATGGAGAGGGAGTGCAATACAAATACCACTGTACTGTGTCGTACCAAAAAAAAAAAAAAAAAAAATTGCCGGAAAGCAGAAAGATATTAAATTAAATGGATGGAGTTTTGTTTTATGAAAGCAATCCCTCTTTCCAGACTCAGCACATCCCAAGATTCCTCAGGGATCACTTGTCTTATCTGTATATGCTAAAGAAGGTAGTCTTTTGAAAAAGTCTTGATAAACAGTAAGGTATTAATTCTCAAAGAGGTTTAGTTTCTCTTTTCTAAGGAAGTTTTCTTCAGGGTGTCCTATAGCAGCAGCTAAGAAGTTTTATGTTCTAAAACTTCTGTGAGGGCTATTTTAATGCAGAACCTTTGATGACCATTAGTCCCTAGGCCATCTTTACCCACGGTGGCTGCCCAACCCAGCGAGGCCTCCCCACCAAACAGATAAGCAGGTGAGGTCAACTTACTGCTAAAATACTCGGGCTCCGCTGGAGTTTGTTGTAAGGGCTGTATTTCGGCTTCAGTGGTTTCCCAGCAACTCGATCTTTATGCCTTCGGCTAGAAATGTGCTGAAAAAAGTTTGATGCATTAGCTGAACCTAAACATGAGCTTGATTCCATGTAAAATGTATGTCTAGGTAGACGGTTTCTCCATTTCCAGCGCTAGGCCCATAGTTACAAGAGGGTTTGGGTTAAATCACTAAATCTAAATTAAGACTTGCTCTCCTCTCAGTTGTCATGCCTCTCTGTCTCTCTGTCTCTTGTCTGTTTTCTCTAGTCCTTATCAGATTTTGTCTGGTATTACCACTGTCACTGCTGAGTCTCTCTCCCTCACCAGATTTTGAGTCCTTGGAAGACAGGCTTAACATCCCACTTACCTTACCAGAAGCTCCTGCTCAGCTGCAAGCTCCGGCGACTGTTGTGCTCATTTCTCTAACACCTGGCCTGCAACCTGCTCAAATATTTGCTACTGATTTTTTCTTCCGCACAACACCTGTATATTGTGTGTTGCACGCAACCTATAAAGGTTAGTAAATTTAACTGTGCACACAGTGAGAACCATTTTACAGTTGAGGAGATACACAGTCAAGTGGTGACTCCAAACAACAGTGTATACTAACTCAGGACACATTACCTGTTTGAGTTGAATTTCTGAATTAACGTGAACATCACAGATTTCACAATGAAATGTCTTATTCTGTAGTCCTGATCCCTTGCTGCCGTTCTGCATCTTTAATCTTGATCCAGGTCTAGGGTAGGATTTAATTGGACCAGCCCCATTACGAGCCTCAACCATGGTCTTGTGTTTAGATCCTGAGACAGAAAGAGACATAAATTAAACAACTATTTGAAGAACTACATGAAGCCCTTTGTTTACTTATCCTTCAGAAGTTTATCTTCAGGCTAGCTAAAGTTCGCAATGCTTTTTTCATGCCCATTTTAATGCTGATTTTAAATTTCACGCATTTTCATCGTAAAAAATGGAAAAAAAATAGAAGCATATAATAAAGCAAATGTGGAAAATATAGAGAAACATACGAAAATAAAGATTACCTGTATTTTTACCACTCATAGGTAACCACTGTTATCATTTTAGCACATTTCTTTTCATGTTCTTTATTTACTAAAAAAAGTATTTTCAAAATTGCGATCATATTAATTAAATATCCTGAAAATTTCACATAGCAAACCAAGTACATATTTTCTTATCATTATGTTTTAATGGCTGAATAATATATTCTATCATATTGGGTTACTCTAATTTGTTCAATATTTCCCTACTAGTGGACATTTAGGTTGTTTCAATTTTTTCTCTTGTGTGTTGCAGTGAACATTGTGCATAAATGTTTATCTACATCTCTGTCACTTCATCAAAATGAGTTTTGGAAAGTATTAGATGCTTTTAAGGAAATAAAGAATAGAACAAGTTTTATCTCCAATCTGCTTTTGCTTTGCTATTTCCAAAGTCATATGATCATACTTTTCTAAAATCACTCCTTTAATCAAAAAAAGTAGAAGACATTGAACAAACCCAATGTTTGAATAACAAAAGATATGGCATTCTGATGGGAAAAGTTGGGTTTTGTTATAAACATTATTTAAATTCAAAAGATAGCTGCTAACCTGTGTTGTGTGCCTCTAGCTGTGACAGGGAGTTCACAGCCACTTTGCATAGTGAACAGTAAAGTAATTTTTTGGCTTTTTCTTCTTCTGATTCAGCAGCAGTACTGGGAGCTCCATTTGTGCTCTTGGAGGGAGAAGTGGCTGCTCCAGGTGGCAGGGGTGTTGTGCCAGATTTGAGGAGAAATGGGCCACCTTCAGAGCTTGATGGCTGACCGGAACTGTTGGCTTTTAACTTCCCTTTGTCTTCTAAGAGAGACACAGAGATCTCATTGAAGCCTCATATATAAACATAGATAAATCACCATAAAGGAATTAAAAACAGAAATTTGATTCCTATATGGTGTTTTTACTGCAGCACAGATTTATTTTAATTCACAGAGCTTGATTTAAACAGAACCCAATGGCATCAGTTTCCATGTTAGGTCACCCAAGACCATCATGAGTTATGAAAAATGACTTTGTTTTCACACTTGGAGCAGGTAACTTTCTGTCTGATATCCATGAGTTGTAAATCTTGCTACAAAGAAGTCTTTATTGTATAACAAAAGCAGCTACCTTCCAATGCAGTTACACGATATGATGGTAACGTGGAAGAAGTCATTAGGCCATGCTAGTTTCATTTGACTACTCTTGTTTTAATTATGACAGGGATATAAAGTTAAAATTCAATTTTTATACCAAGTTAAAATTTTAACTTTGGATTACAGGATAGAAGGGAGGGAAGAAACATGGTTAATTTTGGTTATGATTAGTTAAGTTTTTCCTTCTCTTTGACAGGCAGTGCAATTTATCAAAAATGAGACAAGGATTTCATTCATTATGCTTATTAATTACCACCAATCTAAATCTAAAATTTTAAATAATGACATTAACCATAAGTACAATATGAAGATTAGCCAAATCATTTAAAGACATCTTGGTAGTTTGATCATGTAGCTACTAAATGCTTATAATCCTCAAGGCCCATGTGCAGGCTACGAGGGGTGGGAGTGACTTGAACAGAATCTAACTCATCGAAGTTCATTTGCTATTCAAGACAGGCTCTGTTCAGTGACTCCTTTGGGAAAGAAACTAGAGCTTTGTAGGCAACAGCAAAATCCATCAGCCCTTTAATCCTAGTAGAGCTGGTACTCTTAGAAAATGTCTATAGATATGCTGATTAATTCTCATTAAGAGAGAAAGGGAATTAAAACTGAGAATATATTTGCTAATTGCCTTAGCTAATTTGAAATTGTATACCATTGGCCTGAATGACCAAAAGAGAAGGCAAGGCATGACTCAGCAACAGCAATGCGTTGTTTCTGTGCATGTTACAGGCGTTGTATATGGCTATGCCAAAGCTTTTAGAATTCAGCAAAAATTATGGGAGATCATATTTCTACTAAAATATAAAGAAAAGCCTAATTGATTTAGGGATCAGCATTCAATTTCCATCCCTTTCCCTGAGATGGATCCATCCGGGACAAGACTAGACACAACAAGGGTGTTAGAGAGGGATTCCAGATCTAGTTATTGTTCAGAATAAATGAATGCTGAAATCTTTTCTTATCCTTAGGTTCCATATTCTATATTCCCTCTCAGCAAGTGTATTAAAACTTCAGGATGACATGAAGTATGATGGAAAAGGTCTTAGACTTTTATTAAATGACCTCTATAGTAAGAGAGAAGGAAATAAAATCATTCTTCTCAATTGGTAACAGTAACTTTGATTGGAGAATATTCTAGGCCAGTTTTGAAACTCTCTCATCTATAAGGATTTCTCAGATTGAATTTGCAATCTTATAGAACTCATAAAGCACCAACTAATTTAGTAATCTTAATATTTTCCCCTTTGGAATCACTCAGTTTCTTGTTTTGGAAACTTAAGTTATTGCACACCAAAATCTTTCCTTGTTTCAAGTGTTTCATAAGATATTTCATATAAATTTGACCTAAAAGAATCTGACCCGAATCATTCATTTATTCACTCATTCTCTCTCATATTACTATTTTAATGTCCCTCATATACCCATACATTTATATAGAACTTTATAGTTTACAAAGTGCTACCACTTACATTATCTTATTATCTCTCACGGAAAACTTATGAAATAGGTAAGGCTGAAAGTGATGATTCCTATCCTAAAGATGAGGAAACTGAATATCATCAAAATTAAATAATGTCCCACAGATTAGAAGGGGGCATAAAGGAGCATAATGTTTTCTCTAACTGATCACTATGTGATACACTAATCTTTCAGCACAAAAGGGGGACTTAATATGTCATCAATAATATAAAAGCACACAATAGTCGCCCTAGATGTGAAGTAGCTGTTGCTTTGTTTTATAATTATAAAACAATTACAATTGTTTTACAAAGTTTAGGGTTTTTTTATTTTTGTTTTTGGAGACAGGGTCTCACTGTGTTGTCCAGGCTGGATTGCAGTAGTATGATCATAGCTCCCTGTAGCCTCAAATTTCTGGGCTCAAGGAGTCCTCCTGCTTTAGGATCCCAACTAGCTAGGACTACAGGCACATACCACGATGCCCAGCTAATTTTTAAAAATTTTTTGTAGAGGCAGGGTCTCGCTATATTGTCCAGCTGATCTTGAACTCATGGTGCAGTTTAGTTTTAAAATATATTTGCCTTAAACAAAAATATCTATCTTGTTCAACAGTCATCTGATTCAGGTTATTTTGAGAAGACATATAAAATTACATGTTTTTCTCTACATCCCTCTTTAAGAAAATCAGATTTCCTTTTTATATCTTCTTTTCAAAAGAGGTGATTTAGGCATTAGTAAATACATATTAACAATATGTTAATTGCTAATAATGTGCTAGATACTGAAGAGAACAGTAAATAAAGTAGGAATAGACTATAAGAAAGTTACAGTTTAGGAGGAGGAAATGAGATAGTCATTCAGAGACCTCTGATTTATGATAGAAACTGTTAAGAGACGTGAGAGCATAGAGCAGAAAATGACGACTTCTACTTGGGAAGAAAGACACATTTTTCCTTAAGGAAGTGACATTCTAAAGATTTTGAAGGTCAAATTTAGATAAGCTTAGAATAGAGGTGAAAAGGATTGGCAAGTAAATGGTTAGACATAGAAACATGAGGAAATACTTAGTTGTTAGAAATCTTAGGATTTTCTTGGTGAATACTTGGTAGTTGAGCATACAGCTGGTAACAAATGTAATGGGAGATATTATTATTAACGTCAATTGAGCCAGAAAGCAGAGACTATCTTAAAACTATTAAAAAAATACTAAAGGCAGACATTTTCCTTTTAAAATATATTGAGAAGCACGGTGTGTTTAACATTTACATGATCTAAAATTTAGATGTTTTGATTTTTTTCCCCCATATAGGCCAGAGTCTTAATCTTTGAGAATATTAAGGAAAAATTTTGCCTTTGGAAATATGTAAATGGTTTCACCATATTCAGGAAACTCTGTTTTGGGGTTGATACCATTTAGTCAATAAAACAGATTCTAAAATCAGAAAAGTCAAGATAAATTTATATTTAAATTGTGGCATTCTTTCTGGACATATAAAATTAAAATCTTCAAAACCTTTTATTATTTCTCATCTTAATTACTTGATATTTTTATCAAATCTATTCATTATTTCTCTTTCCTTACTGCCATTTTTAAGCATTCTTATTTTGTGTATTTGAAAGTTTAATTAATGTACTGTTTACTTTTGTTTCTTTTAATAAAGATGCATGTCATCTGGAACTTCTGGTTAATACGAATTCCATTTTCAAGTATTCCCTCACCTAATGTTAATTAGCAGGTCTTCTGACTGTCTTAATTATTTCCTGATTACTCAAACACCTTTTTTAAGGTTTTATCTTCCAGGATTTTGAAGCAAAATTTGCTTAGCCACATCAGAATTGCCCTTTGTAACAAATATCCATAATTTATGCATCCAAGTGAATGTATTTCTTCAAAATAGCCTTCTTCAGAGGTTCCACATTGATTCACTTATTTTCCAAAGCTCCAAACATTTGGAAACCTTTATTTTTGTGACTGCTTTCATGCCTAGTTGATAAACCATGTAAAGAAAATCAGTCTTCAAAATTTGTCACCCTTATTTTTTACTCCAAAAACTTTACTCAAATTAATCTACCTTATTCATCAAATTTAACATTATATTGCTCAAAAACTGCCTCAGAGGACTAATATGCTAACACAGAAGATAAAAAGAACATTCCAGAAGTTCTAAAAAGCAGTTTAAAGGAACTGATACCATTGGTATATGGAAGAATCATGTCCATATATGGGTCTTAATTTAAAAAACAATCAAAATAATATTCTACCTGCAATTTAGGTCTTATATTCTGAATTAGGGCTTTGGAAGCTATAATCAAATTTTTGTTATTCTATTTGTAAGATTTACTTTTGAGTTTAATTTTAATGTAATGAGTTTTTTTCTAACCAGGTTTCAGTGGTTTATTAACAGATACATATTTTATATAATAAATTTAGGCTCACTGTAGAAAATTTTAAAAATGAAGTCAGACAAATATTTTAAAAAATTAAAATCATGATTCCATCATCTAGAATAATAGTTGGTAAGCTTTCTCTATACAGTACCAGATGAACATATATTACAGGCTATACCATCTCTGTCGCAACTACTCAATTCTACTTTGTAGGAGGAAAGCAGCCACTGATATGGCCGTGATCCAATAAGACTCTATTTACAAAAACAGGTGGCAGGCAAGATCTAGTCCACAGGCAGTAGTTTGCCGATCCTTGATCTAGCATGATTACGTTTTGGTATACATTGCTCCGTACTATTTTTTTACGCAATAGTAAATAGCAATATACAAAAACATATTATTCTATAACTAACATTTTTCACTTAGAAATAAATCAAGAACATCTTTTCATGTCAATAAATGTAGAATTGGATTTTAATCTATAACACCAAATGATATTTACTTATATGGATGTATTATATTCAACTAATCTTTTGATATTTGAGTTATTTCTGGTTTGCACTTTTATTAATGTTAAAAGGATGCTGAATAGAGCTTCTGTTGCCTCAATGAATGATACAAATGAGAACTGATAGCATCGGGTATTAATTATTGCAGAATGCTAGAGAAAGTCCCCAAGGAGCCCCCAGACACATTCCTATAAAATTTATATGAAGTAGTAGAACTGCTACTGATACCCTATCACCCACCTGTCTAGTCTATGTAAGAACAGTCTAAGGATTGGACAACTCACCGGAGCCATGAGTTTCTGGCCTGGTTGGGAACTTCGAAATCCAGCCAAATAAGTAAAGCTACAAATGCGTGTGAGAAGGGATACTGCCATTGCATTTCCCAGTCAGACCACAGCAGGTCTGGGTGATCCACGTCTCATACCAAGTGACATAGGGGAAAGGAAGGTTGGAGAGAGATGGGGCTGGACCAAGAAAGGTTGGAAATAGAAGAATCTGTAATCTCAATTTGGCATGTCAAGGTTGAGTAAGTTTTCTTTGGGCCAACAGGACACTTTGAAAGGTGGCCGGACTTGAACCATGTTGTTATACCCAACACAAGAAGGCTGATCACCAGGACCCTGGCGGCAGAGGCTGAGAAGTGGACCTCCGTTGGCAGGAGCTGAGGAAGGGTCAGAGAGGTCAGGGAACCAACTTCATGAAGATTTCACACAAGGTCCCTGAGAGAGACAGACAGCATCTGGACAACCTGACATGCAGAGGACAAGTATGATTGCCATTAAGTACAAAAACATTTGCCCTTTTTTCCTCTCTAATTCTTCCTCCTACCCCTAACAACAGAAAGGGCAAGAATCAGAGAGCATGGGACAGGGAAGAAAGAAAGAGCAGATTATGCCCCTTTCCATGGTTCAGCCAGAAGGAAGAGAGTGTTGAATTGGATAAGAGCCTAAAGTTTCAAATAAGGCCACACATTCTGGTATCTGACAATGTCTCTGAGGAATGAGAAAGGGAGAGTCAATAGAGTATACAATTATGTGCTGTATAATGACATTTCGGTCAATAGTGGACCACATATACGATGGTGGTCCCATGTGATTATAATGGAGGTCAAAAATTACTATCGCTTAATGACATTGTAGTCATCATGACATAGTGCAACGCATTACTCACTATTTGTGGTGATGCTGGTGTAAACAAACCTACTGCGCTTCCAGCCATATAAAAGTCTAGCAATATAATTATGTAAAGTATATAATCTAATACTTGGTAATGATAATAAACAACTATGTTACTGGTTTATATATTTACTATACTATACTTTTAAGCATTATTTTAGAATGTACTCCTTCCTCTTATAAAAACGAAGTAAACTGTAAAACAGCCTTAGGCAGGTCCTTCTGGAGGTATTTCGGAAGGCATTATTATTATAGGAGATGTCAGCTCCATCTAGGAATTATGTGCCTAAAGATCTTCCAGTGAGTTAAGATGTGGATGTAGAAGACAGAGATATTGATGATCCTGATTCTGTGTAGGCCTAGGCTAATGTGTGTGTTCGTGTCATTGTTTAAAAAAAAAAAATTAAAAATTAAAAAAATAGATAAAAACATACAGAATAAGGATATAAAGAAAAAATATTTTCGTACAGTTGTATAATGTGTTTATGTTTTAAGCTAAGTGTTATAAAAAGTCAAAAGTTTAAAAAAATTTAAAAGTCTGTAAAGTAAAAATGTTATGGTAAGCTAAAGTTAATTTATTATTGAAGAAAAAAAATTTCTATAAATTTAGTATCACCTAAGCGTATAGTGTTCATAAAGTCTACAGTACTATAGAGTAATGTCCCAGGCCTTCACATTCACTCACCACTCACTGACTTACCCGGAGCGACTTCCAGTCCTGCAAGCTCCATTCATGGAGCAATGCAGTGCCCTCTGTCGGTATACCATTTAAAAAATCTTTTATATTGTATTTTTATTTTACCTTTTCTATGTTTAGATATGTTCAGATACAGAAATAATTACCATTGTGTTATAGTTGCCTATAGTACTCAGTACAATAACATGCAGTACAGGTTGGTAGCCTAGGAGCAACAGGCCATACCACATAGCGTAGATGTGTAGTAGACTGTACCTTCTATGTTTGTGTAAGTACTCTGTACTCTACAATATTTGCACAATGGCAAAATCACCTAACAACACATTTCTCAGAACCTATCCCAGTTGTCAAGCAATGCATGACTGTATAGGCAATCGTGGTTTTATCTCATTGAATTCATACATTCAATAAACCAGTTATATAAATAATATTGTATGGAGACATCTCTGTAAACTTGTCTGATAATTTCTTGAGGGCATAAACTTTGAAGAAGAATTCCTGGGACAAAGAACATGTACGTTTTTGAGCTTTTGAAGCACGTTGCCAAATTGCCCTTCCAGAATAATCATACAAATTAACACTCTCAGGAGCTTCGTAAGAGATTGCTGGCTTCCCTGTACCTTAACCAACCTAATTACCCATTGTCTTTACCAATCCTACAAATGAAATATGCTATCTCATTGTTAATTTGATTTGCATTTCTTTTATTACTAAAGCAGATGAATGTCTTTTCATACGATTAATGATTTATATTTCAAAGTAATTAAAAAATTCTTTTCTATTCTGAAAGAAAACAAAAATCTTGAATTAAATG